>BMAW01129302.1:821394-834164 GCA_019974015.1 Nephila pilipes | reverse complement strand
AGTTCTCTAAATTGTGGGTCATAAAAGATGGTAGTTTTCTTGCTACCTCCAAAAGTATTCTCTGAGATTATTCTTATTTTTATCTCTGCTTCCTAGTCTATTAAGATAATTTATGTTCATCAAGTTAATATCAGACGGAGGAAATAAAGTTTTTATGTTGAAAATCGTAGAGTATTACCTTGTACAGTTCGAGCTGTATGTTTTGATCATGTTGAAAGATAACTATTTGAAGTTCTAATTTTGCAGCGGTGTGACGTAGATTAATTTTTAAATGTTCAGATAACACTGATTCCTTTATTCCATCAATATTACTAAATTTCCACACCAGCCAGCAGACATGCAAAACTACCATAGAGCAACATCCTGCACAGAAAGAATTGTTGATTTGTTTTCTTCTTCACACTTTATGGTGTCCATCTGATCCATAGTTAAGCTGAATTCTATCACATCTGAAAAGGAAATCGGCTGTTGTTCCTTAGAAAGTTTTTTACATTTCTTTGCAAAAGATAAGTCTTTTTGTGATTTAACTTGTTACGAGAATAGTACCTTTATCATATCTGACTTTCGTAGCACACGGCTATTCTGCCTCAGATTTCCTCAAAAGATTTACCGAAACGGTTTCTTTTCACACTTGATTTAAATTTGCATACCATGGATAGATTTTTTTTAATTTTTCTAATAATACCTATTCTCTCAGTGAATATGTTTCATCAGTTTAACCTTGTTTGGTGAACTGCCCTGTAATTTCATATTAAAAACTTTTAGCACTCAGCCCAAGACTCTATCCCAATGATTCAAGATATTTTCATTGAGACTTGCTCTTTGTGCAGTTTTACAATTAAATCTATCGATCATTTAGTCCCTTTCGTGGAGTCCATTATAAATTCAGAAGTTTAGTGTCTAATGGAAAAATTCCTCTGTAGCCTCTTTAAATTATCGTACATACAGCATAATTCATGAAGAAGTGTATCTAGAATCTTCAAAATGGCTTTACAACTTTTAAATTTTCAGATTACATACATGCGCTATGATGTAAGTTTTTACTGGTAGATAAGAAAATGATCTTTAAAATTGTAAAGTAAACAAGTTCATTTTCAGTTTTTCATGTAATGGTAAATCAATAAGTATATATTCTCCAATCATATATATATATATCTGTACTACAATAGAAATTTGAACTTTCTGACCTTATATAGTTTGTTTCATTTCTTTGTTACTGAGCATGTATCAATTTGAAATAGCACGACTGATGAAAGAATTATACAACACGCATCAATGTAAGATTAATGTATTAAAGGATGAAATTAAGATTTTATTTTAACTGAAGGATTATTTTTCATCAGAATATCTTTATAAAAATTAAAGTTTTAATAAAATTTTGGCGCTTTGATTAAGGCAAAATAGTGATCAATTGTGAACCCCCATCAAAGTTCCTAGGAACCCAGGTTGAAGATTTTACTATAGAGCATAGAAGACATTATCACCCCCCCCCCCCCAAAGGCAATTATTTTCATTAACTTTTCCCCAAACAGAGCTATTTTATTTATTAAACACTGATGGATACGCTTTGTGAAGAGCCAATGAAAAACACAAATTATAGTAGAAACTATTTTGATCTTACCTCCTCAGCTGCACAATTTTGGTCTTCTTCCCTGTGACTAAATCCGGCAGACAAAAGAAAAAAAACATCGAATCAATTGCATTTAATTGAGCTTTTAAAGAATTTCAAGTTTTAAAGAGTCAACAAGAAAACTCTCTGCAATCACAGCAAGAGATGACAACATTTGTAAAGCCTCCACTGAAATGAACCTTGAGATGTTCGTTACAATATTGTTTGATAGAAACAGTACTACATTATCAATATTTTAACAAAGTACGAAATGTGAAATATACAATTGTATTTTGACATTGGTCATAATTCAAGTTTAATGAATAAAACTTGTGAAAGAAAGAAAATATTGCTTTTTGAGCATTGTGTTTAGTTTTGCCTTATTTTTACACATATATGTTGATTGTAAAATAACTACACAATACACCTTGCTATACAAGACGTGATCTAGGAGAGGAGGTAAATAGACAGATGAGGGGATAAATTGGCGTGAAAAC
Source organism: Nephila pilipes (assembly GCA_019974015.1). Lineage (NCBI taxonomy): Eukaryota > Metazoa > Arthropoda > Arachnida > Araneae > Nephilidae > Nephila > Nephila pilipes. Next base: position 832,058 of record BMAW01129302.1, on the reverse strand, counting down.
TTACTCTTCCATCCCAGACTCCAGTGGACTGATGCCCGCAACCAAGAGGCCCAAAGTCCTCCCTTTTATGGAGAGGTGTGTAGAGTCGAGTAGCTCAGGTATTGTCCTCTCATCACTCTCACCGAAGTCTTCAAAAGAACCAGCTTAGTCCTCGTGTGTGTATTTATAATAAACCAATCAAACTCTTCCATTAGAAATTTTGAAGAGATTTAGTTAATTCAACTACTATTGGAATGATGGAGGATAAGAATTTGTATTGCTGTTACATAGTTAGGGATTTAGATGAATTATACATTCTGCTATATGTACTTTTAAATCTTGTTAGTAAAGCTTCGATTTTGTGTGCGCGCGCCAAATAATGGTAATTTAATCAGTTTTATAGAGCTAAAAGTAGTTTTTTTTGTCAATTTTTCTCCCTCTTGGGTTAGAATACATGGTTATAATTTTGAGACATATGTATTTAGGTTTTTATGGTGCACAATATTCCATAAATATACAAAAATATTTTTTCATACAAAACACTTGCATAAAAAATAGTGAATCAACTTTTGATATCACTGAATATTTTCGAAAAAAATTATTGAGCTTTCTAATTTTGTAAAATTTTATTTTTGTTTTTTTTTTCGAATCAACACAAAGGAACAACTTGTTACATGAAAAGCATGAATAAAATTCTAAAATTTGAAAGTTCTATAGTTTTTCAAAATAGCAGGTGATATGCATATAATTTGAAACATTCTCCTCTGTATAATATATAAGTTTTACTGAAATATTAAGACTTAGGTGTAACTATTGGAAAATTGTAATACTATCACTCCTAAGGGTAACTTGAAGATAATATACTAGTTACTAGGTACACCTTTAATGAAAATGTCCCAAAATTCATCGTCTAGATGAACTAAGAGGGGGGAGGGAGTTTTTATGAAAAAATTCAGATTGATACTTTTCCATTGCCGGAGCTAATCTCCAAGGATTAATGAAAGGCAAGCTGTTACTATGTCATACTATTACATATAATATATCGTTACCATTAAAGGGAAAATTAATTGTTTTTATAGTCTGTAGAATAATTGTAATATCATTATTAGAGGCACAAAAAAATCCAAGCTCTACGTATTAATAATGAATAATTGTAGAGATCACAAGTTTAAATACCATTCTTATATGTCCGCATTTAAATGTCTATATTTTTTGTGAATTTGTGTCAATATTATTGCCCAAGTGAATAAGCTAATTATAGATATTAGATGTGGATTATTTTCACAATGTCACTGATTAATAATAATGAGGACAAATCATAGCAACTCAGCTTTCTCAGAATTAATCTCGATACTCAGTTCCCTCCAAAATCAAAAAGGTATTTTTTTTACACAAGAGTAGCGAGAGGCCTTAGACATGCATTATATGCTATGGATATAAAATGGTAATAAAATCCAGATTAATTGAACAGTCAAGTTATTTTACAAATCTTCTTCGTTATTTTCGATTTTTATTGACAATCCAATAATTTCATTAAATAGTTTAATAACTAGACTCCAATGAAGTGCATAAGAGCAATATATTTTTACCAAAGAATACAATATAAAAATCACTTTTCTCGAATGACGCCATCAATCCATGAACTGATGTTCCAAATAAATCACGTCTGATTCAACACTTTAACAATTTTTTTATCTTTGATCACAGAGTCTGTTTCGAATCCAAAATATTAATCATGATGCCCATCACAATTATATCATTCTATATCAATATACTTATTTCCTTGATTTTCTCCTCTCTCACCTCCTTTGTTTATTATTTATAGGGGCCACCACATTTTTACTGCACTTCCTCTCATTACTCCATAGTAATTTGTACTCATCTAATTCATTACTACTATGAAGTAATTGTATTTTATGCACTGAAATCACCAATGCTGAGGAAGGAGAAATACACATCCCATGAATAGCATTATTAAAAGAAAAAAACTTTTTAAGGAATGAATTTTTATCTCCAGAATAGCTTCAGAAGATTAATCTATTTAAATTGATTACTTCTGTTTTCAAAATTTTTTATATTATTTTTTAAAATATCAAATGTATTTCCAGCGTTTTATTGACATGAGTAATGGTTTGAACTTGATGCTGCAAAGAGATCTCGTCAAGAGTAAAAGCAAATCCTTGTCAAAGTCCAGCTCTGAACAAATATCATCAAGATTAAAAACAGTGTTAAAAGCCCAAGGCTACCTTACTAATTACTAATTTTTAGTTTTTGCAAAAGAAACTTGTAAAAATTATCTTTTTTCTTTTTCCCTATTTGGCCTGCATTCTTATTTGTGTGACATGAATTATATACTACTTTTAAGTTAAACTATTTTTGCAAATTATATAGTTGTATTTTTGTGATAGTTTTCGTGTCAAAACTAAATTTAAGTTAGCTGCTTTTAAATACATTTAAATTTTGAATGTAATAGGAATGTATACCTCTTATTCTCTTATTCTTTGAAAAACATCAACACTATTACTGGGCATACTTACTTTTGTGACTAGTGTATATCGACCGGCACTCAGTTTAAACTAAAATGTAATCAAATTTATATTATGAATTTTTGGATTGACATTAGAGAAGAATATACTGAAATTGCCAAAAGAGCTGTGAAACAACTGATGTCATTTGTTTCAACTTATGCATGCGAAAAAACTTTCTCTTTGTATTCTACGACAAAAACAAAACATAGCAACCGATTGCATGCTGAAGAGGACATAAGGTTGCAGATTTCAACCTTTATTCCAGACATTGAAATACATGATAGTAAAAAACAATCACAGCCAATTCATTAAAAACTTTTTTTTACGAATTTGTTATAATTTAAAATAGTATTGCTTTTATTTATTAATAATAGAAACATTTCAGAAAACCAAAAAACGTCATTAGAAACTTTTCCATTCATTATCTTACTAAAATGTATGCATAATGATAAAATAAGGGTGCAGTAACAATTTTGAAAATTTGAGTAGGATAAAACTTCGATATCCTATTTTTCTACTCTTTGATCAAGAGGTTCCTTCAAAAAAACGGTAAGCTCAAAGGGTTTCTCAAAGTGTAAAAGGTTGAATACTCCTGCTCTACAGTAACGGTTTCTAAAGGCCATTGCTTAGGCAATAATCACGTGTTCAAAAACAAAAAAACCTTTCTTGGCGGGAAAAAAAAAAAAAAAAAAAAAAAGGGTCATTTTGTGGGGAAATAGCGTATTTTTGGAGAAATTTTTCCATTTGGGTACATTGAATAAGCGGCTCTTTCAAATATTCCTTTCTGAAATGTGGTTTCCACAGGCAGTGTAGTTGAGTTGGCCATTCCTGTTATATTAGTTTATCTGCATTTGTAACGGTTCTTTCACAAGGCGAGGTTATCGTACCAAACTTAGTTCCAGAGATGAGTTTATAGAAAATGCTCGTGAGAATCCGTTATGAGGTAAATTTGGAATTCAGATGTAGTAAACTGATAGAATTATAGGAAAATTCGAACGAAGTAGAATTTTTTGGTGTAGTATTTAGTTTTTTTTAACGTCGCACTAGAAGCAACACGAGGGCTATTGGCGACGGACCTCGTAATTTTGAACCACGGTCAAGTGACAAGGACGACACCTGAGCTGGTACCCCCCACTTCTAACTTTCCCACCACGCCAACGGGAGGACTTTGGGCCCCGAACAGATTTAACGTGCATCAGCCCCGACTACACTGCGGGTCTTTGGCGGCCAAGGATTGAACCCGCGACTGAACGAAAACCGCCGGTCGCGAGTCCACGACGAGAAATAAAGGAAAATTAATGTTGTGCTCCAAAAATTTATTCATTATTTATTTATTTATTCATTATTTTTGAAAGAAGTTCCAGATTTCTTATTTGTTAAATCGTGAATGGAAATATAAGAAAATATGCAATGTGTTTGAATATTTTTAATCATTTTTGGGGTAGAAAGAAACCCAGGGGTTCTTTCCCCCTGTGTCCGCCACTTGAGGAAATTTTATATTTGGATTTTCTTACTGAAATACTTGAAAATTACGCCCTTATGTCTCTCGTATCAGAAGAAGAAAAAATATCTTCAAAAGGAGACTGAAAATCGATATTTGAATTTAATTAACTTTTGAAAACTCCATTTTATTAAATAAAATGTAAATTATGAAATGAAACTTGCCAATGAAAATCGATAAAGGAGAAAAATATCCAACGGTACTATAAAATTCAAATGAAATAAGTAATCAAAAGTAAACATTCATTTCATATGAAAACCAGAAATACGGAGAAATCGAGCCTTTTGGGAAAAGAGAAGGAAAACTCAAATAAAATAGGAAGGAGGCGAGTTTTTGAAAGAGCATATTCTTAATAATTTACGGTAGTTTTTGGTATAATTAGAAAGTTCGTTAATTTTCCCCATTTGCTTCTAAAAAAATAAGATTTGAAAGATGTTTTCATTTGAAGAATAATTGTTTTTCCTTATAAAATGGTTTTGTAGATTAAGTTGAAATAATATACTAAGAATTATATGAAACAATAATTCATAATGTTAATAGTATATTTTTGAATTTACACAGTTAAACTGTTTTCTAGAATGCGGCCTAATGTATATATGAGATGATATATTGAATTAATAAATATTATTATGAAATAACCTAGATAAATATGGATAAATTTTATTCTGCATATTAATTGAACCTTATGTATATAATGTTGTACATTAAAGCTATTCATATTGATTTGTTTGGTTTCGGGAAGACCCGTGGGGTGACCGGGAATAACAGAATAGTCCCACTGTTGCTCATGGATGTCGTAAGAGGTGACTAAAATGGGTACTCAGCGTCTGGGGGTATAGCCGGGCACTCTGTCCCTATATCAGGGGATCTCAGGCACTTGCCTTCTTTTGGTAGGCACTGCGTTTAGTGAACAAGGGTTACGCTCTCCCCGGATACCCTAGCGAACCTTCTCTATTTTCGACTCTCCTTCTTGTAAACTAATTTTTGCGCTTTCTTCAATTTTTCCCCGCCTAGACCACAGTTAAATCTTGCTCGGCGCAGCATAGCCACATCTGGATCTTGCTCCAATAAACTTTACATTCACTCACTCACTGGTTTCGGGAAATCGTAGATTGAAATAATCTACAGTGTGAAGAATACACAGTCCAATTTGTTGAGTTGTACAAAGACGGCCTTCGAAAGATCAAGAAACACTGGTAGAAATGTATAACTCTAGATGGCGACTTTACATGGTGTTTTGAAACTCATGGGTAAATGTTTAAGGAGTGACAGAAAATATCTGAACATGCACGGTATCTATGGTATCTACTTCTGGCAATGTACAGTAATCTGGAAAAAGCCATGACTCCTGAAATCCTAGGTAGAAACGACGATGTGTAAGAAAACTCGCCCTTCATGCTTTCGATTACAGCGCCATCTAGCAGTTCACAGCTTGCTCTCAGCCTCTGAATAGTAGGTTGAAAATTGCTTGTTTAGATGTTCCCTATCGCTGCTTAATTTTTTGACCATGAGTTTCGAAACATCTTGTATGGGAACAAATCTTAAGAATATTAAATAAAACTTAAGTTTCTCTCTCCCTATCTCGATTTTTTTTAAATTAAAATTTACGATATCCTAAGATAATAATTAAAACTTTGCTACTGTAGGTTACATCAATCCTTTCCTGAAAACTAAGATAATCAACATTAATAGCTATAATGTACAACATTATGATCAATTAATATACAGAATAAATTTTATCCAAAAACATCGGTGTTATTTCATAGTAATATTTAAAACTTTACGATACCTAATATTATATTAATTGCACACACAATGTGCCCTTAATTATGTACAAATAAATTTCCAGGATTTTTTAATGTATATCTAATAGAATTTTCCATAAATTAAAATATAGCTTTTATAAAACAAGTATTTAGGGGGATACTTTATTTAAAATATAACAAATAATATATAAAAAAAAATTAAGTCAATTCCTACTTAGGTCAACAAAGAAAAAATTTATTTTAGATACTTTTTATTAAATAATTATAATTAAAATAAATGAATATATACATATGACAGAATCACAATATTAAATGGCAAAAGAAAAAATTTTCCCAGCGATCTACACGCTTCGTCACTGACAGTATTTATTCCTAAATTTATATCCTACTAAATATCTTATTTAAGAGAAATTTTTTTTCTCCCAAATAAAACTGAAATTAATTATTTGAAAATCAAATAAAAAATTTTTAGTTTCGATCCGATGGCGTGAAGATTCTACGCCTACGCTCTACCAAATTTGCCCTTGCAAGACAAATGACGTAGTAGAAGCATTGGCTTGTTTCTTAATTCATCCGGTAAATTAAATGGTTAGAATGCAGTTTAGCCCAACCACCCTTGGCGACAGGAATTATTTGGTGGTATTTTGCCAAATATGGCTACCCTGCTCCACTTCGTGGACTTAACGTTCAGCCGAGAAAAATCGCAAAGTTTGGCAATTTTTGAAATCGCGCCAAGTGGTTGGGCTAGACTGTATTTTCACCAATTAAATTTAATTAATGATTTATTATTTGAAAAAACTGTATTAACATCAAGTGTCATCCACTACAAGTTTAAAAAAATGTATTTGAACTCGAGTGGAAGAATAAAAAGTATTTCATTAACGATTGAAAATTTGTACAAGATATATATAGGGAGAGTGTGAACTAATAGTAGGAATTTAAAAATAGAGAATTTTATAGCAGTAAAAAAAGATATTTTGAAAATATTTTATTGGAAAACTATTATTCGCTTTTAAAGTGTTTTTTTTTTTTCCCTTACATAAATAACTAATTTTACACACGATGCATCGATTTAGTTTCTTGCGCAAAAATAGAAAAAAAAAAATCCCAATAAAAACAGTAGTTAATAGACGCACTTTACAAACAATGTTTTAAAATCTAACAGGATCTAATACATTTACTGATACACCCTTTATTTCAAATGTTCATTAGAATGCCACTAAGAGTGAGAAACTTCAAACAAATTATGGAAATGTATGTTCAAAACCTCCGAAATAAATTCCGAAACCCTTTGTTCTGCAAAGCTCTGAAAATCAAATAGCATATTTAGCATTCTATCTAATTACAACCTGCAAATATCAATGCAAAAATCTTCCAATATTAGAAATGCTTTTGCTTGCCTAGATTCCAGATGCAAATAATTACGTTTCTCAATTTTTTTTCTCTCTCTCTCTTGGAATAGAGTAACTGGAAGAAGTAATTTAATTATCAGAATGTTTCCCCGTCTGTTTTTACAAATTATTTTATTATAGGTCGAACCTTATTATATATTCGGACTCAATTAAAGAAATTTCTTAGCACGCTAAAATTAATGAAAAACCAAATTCGTCGTAGTTTTGTTATTAGCGTTAAGTTTTTTCTGTACCTTTTTATTACACCGAGGCACATTCCCGTCGTAAACAACATATCGGAATTTATTCGAAGAGAAAAATCTTTATTAAATTACTGGTTCTGTGTGGCCGGGTCTTTTTCATTATTGCTTTTGTTCTTTCTATCGTTCTGTTCTTTTTCTTAAGAGTGTTCTCTCTTCCTTTTTTTTTTTTTTTTATTTCTGGAGTAATAATAACGAGAAAGATGCAGGATCTTCAGTTCATTATCTGAACTGGATTCAATTCGGAAATGCTTCGTTGAACTTTGAAAATGAAAAAGCGATGGTAAGAGAGAGAGAGAGAAAGAGAGGCAAGAAAAAATTTTGTAGTAAATTTGCAGATTCTTATTTCGGGTTTTATCTCTCAAGAGACACGTAAATGAGATGTTGAAAACTAAGTCGTTTTATTAATTTTACTGGTGTCAAGAATTTTTATTTTTGCGGAACTTTAAAAAAAAAAAAAGGTCAGGTGTCATTAAATGTCTGAACAATCAATTCATTTGGATCTCTTCATTAATAAAATTTTCCTTACAACATGGTATTTATTTCTCAAATAATTAAAACAACATGCTTAAAAAAATTTTTAAAAAATATATCATTTAAATGTCAGAGGTCATGAATACAATAAACAATCAACATCCACGATTTGGTTATCCGAGAGTTGAGTGCTACAAGCTTGTTTTGAATAAATAATTAAGGGAATATCTTATTTGATGTAATTGCTTATTACCGTCGCGCAGAGAAACAACACGGGGGCTATTGGCAACGGTCCTCGTAATTTTAAACCTCTGTCAAGTGATGAGAACGACACTTAAATAAGTACCCAACTCTCCCAACTTTCCAACCACTCCAACGAGAGGACTTTGAACCTCGATCAGATGTAACTACATCATCCCCGCTTACATGACTTCAAGGAATGTAGTAAATGGTTCATTAATGAAATTGACCTAAGGATTCGCTTTAAAAAATTAGAATTTTGAATAAACATAGGCTACTAGAGGGCTATTGGTGACGGACCTCACAATTTTGATTCACAATCAAGTCACGAAGTCTACTCATGAACTAGTATCTCACTCTTCTAAAAGCCCTATTCTTCCAAGCCGTGGACTTCTGTATAACTTTGTGGATGGATCAGTTCTATTTAATTTCCTCAGCGATTTACCTTCTATAGGTTGGTTCGACCATCATGACCCTATAGGCACTATAATGATCTTTATCATTTCTATGGGATTGACTCTTTTTGATAAATACAGGTGACGCATCCTCGGGATACACTATCGATTTTTCTCTATATTTTCGAGAGAGAGAGAGATTTCTGCTCAGTCAGTGTTTCCCCTATTTATAACGTCCAAATCATAGATATACATTTTTTGGAGGACCATAGTCAGATTTGGCTCTTGCGCCTTAAAACTGGTCGTGGTAACTTGGTGGTCATGGTCACGAACTCGCGGTCGTTGTTGTTTCCTTCCAGGGGTGGATTGGAGACCTGCTGCCACTAAAGACTCACCGTGTGATGGAATTGATACGCGTTAAATCTCTGTAGGCTCCATGTCCTCCCTCTGATGTGATATGGAGTGAGTGAATGTAAAGGTTATTGGCGCAAGAGCCAGATGTGGCTATCCTGCACCAAACAAGATTTAACTGTGGTCTAGAGTGGAGAAATGGAAATGATGTGATGTGGAAGTTATTGCGTTACGTTACGTTGATAAATAGAGCGTCTCATTTGTAATGTTAGACGTAATCAAAGAGATCGTTATAATTTACAAAAATAAATTTCATAAACGAGTATTACATACGGTTAACAATGAGGTGTCACAATTCTTATTTTTCTCTAAATGAAATTCAAATTAATCTTTTGTTCGGATGACATCTCAACTTCCTGATAAGAACGGATATTAATAGCTTTTTTTTTCCCCTCTCCTTTGTATATTTTGAATTATCCTTTCTCGGAAAGTGAAATGTTTCAATTTGGATAAAAAAAATTAAGAGATAGATAGCAAACTCTAAATTTGTGTGAAAATTGATATTTCTTACAAAATAAAGAAAGGTTTTTAAACTGTTAAATTTTCTTTTAGAAAGCAAACAATTTAATCTAATTTTTTTTATTTGTGAAAAACATCTTTTAAAAGTCCTTTACTTGCCAATATTCCTTCCCTTTGAGTTTTAAGTAAAATAATCACGTCACATCAAACGCCACTTTAAAGCTCGGTTTATATAAATCATATTAAACCTATATAATGACAATAATTAATGAAAATTGAACAGATTCCAAGAGATAATACAGAAGGATGAGAGTTTTATTATTTTGTCAGTATTACTAACAAAAAAATAAATAATTGCTATAATTAATAGCAAATTATCTCATTGCATTTTTTTTTCTTAGAAAAGCAGTTAAAGTGTCCACGTGAATAATTTTCTTGTTATTTTCAACCAACATGATGACGAAAGCATCCTTGAAACCTTAAAATAGTTCAGCAGGAGTAAAAATGTCAGATCTTGGATGCGATTAATGTGTTTATATCTTGATGGAAAATTTTTAAAAGCTGTGTGAATAATGTTAAGGGACAAAAAAATCATCATGGACTCTTTTCCAAAGGTATTAGAATGTTGTTATAATTATTAATTAGGACATAGTATTGTCATTGAAACAATTAGTTATTTGATTTTTAGTTAATTGAAGATTCATAATAGATTGAAGAGTTTCATGTAGATTTAACTCTACTCAAAAAGATAAAAAATATACAAATCTCATTTCTAGAAACAGCAAAATTAAATGCTTTATTTTCTCTTTGTAATTTTAGTTTGAATTAACGTCAGTGTAGTGAAATATTTTAATATCCGGTTTAATTTTAAAAAATAAGTACAAACGTGAGATTTTAATTAGAACCTCGCACTCTTAACATCCACAATGCACCCCTCGTAGACATTGTAGCTCAGTTAAATTTAATACATAATTTAACCAATCCCCATTATTTATTCTCCTAAGGACTATGCAGTTGTATTCTTGTTAAGATATAGTTTAAATAATTCCCAGTATTTCTCTTTCAAAGACCATGAGGTTGTCGATTATATTTAAAATATAGTTTAACCGATTCCCTTATCCCTCCCCCGTCAAAGCACAATTCCGTTTAATATATAGTTTAACCAATTCCCATTATTTGTTCTTCCACCCCTCAAGGACAGAGAGATGAGAATCTCTTTAGTAAATTGTTTAACCGATTCTCAATATTTCCCCTTCAAAG
>BMAW01129302.1:794631-816851 GCA_019974015.1 Nephila pilipes | reverse complement strand
AATGGTTGTTGTTGTGACAAGATGGCGGGTCGAAAATAGAGAGCAATACGTAACTGGTTATCCGTGTTTACCAAAGACAGTAAACCCCATAGGAAAGAAAGATCACTGGGGTGCCTCGGGGTCATGATGACCGTGCTTTCCAAAAGAAGGCAATTCCCCGAGGTACCCCGATATAATTCTCAGGGGCAGGGTGCCTGGTATACCCCCAGACGCTGGATACCCATTTCAGTCGCCTCTTACGACATCTATGAGCTACAGTGGGACTATTCTATCATACCCAGTCACCACACGGGTCGTGTGTGTTTATGAAAAGAAAATCCACTTTATATTCATAAATAATTACACATAAGTACTTAATAATCAATAGTTGTCGTTATATTCGTGAAGTCGAGTTCATACATATACATTCACATCTCTTGTACAAAATCACTGATATTTATATCTTCAAAAAATTGCAGAGTACTTATAATCATAACATTCTATGTACACTAACATAAATTTTGAGTGTAGTATGTTTTAAATTTTCAAAATTTTATGATGCAAATTTCCCATAATTTTCAAACAAAATTTTGCAATACTTAAAATTCTAAGTATTGCAAACACAGAGAATATGTTTATCTGCTTAGATTATTAACACAGAAAATGCTTAGGTTATTTTAATTAAACATTGAGAATGTTTATTAGAGAAAAAAAATGTTGCGTTCACTTTACCGTATTTGTAAATAGCCTCACTTCATAATGAAGAGAATATCAGCCCTAGGGTTAAAGTAGATTTTAAAGGAAGTGTTTCAAGAATTCTCAACAATCACTCGTTGAGGAAAACGCAATACAGATATTTTTCTCTATGATGGGGGGAGGAGGGGGTGGGCGTGGTAGCCAAATGGTCAGTTTCGCGGACTCTCGGTCGGCGTTGTTTCCGTCGAGTCGTGGACTCAATCCTTGATGCCACAAAAGACCCACCGTGTAGCCGGGCCTGATTCACGTTGAATCCGTCGAGGCTCAAAGTCCTCCGTTTTGCGTGGTAAGAAAGCTTAGAGAGGGAGGTGCCAGCTCAGGTTTCGTACTCGTCACTTGACCGAGGCTCAAAATTAAGAGGTCCGTCGCCAAAAGCCCTCGTGTTGCTTCTAGTGCGAAGTTAATAAAACCAACCAACCGAATTTAGATTGAGAACAAAAGAAAAAAAAGACTGAAAGGACGATAGTTAGCTCGATCTTATGCATAGAAATGAAGTAAAACAACAAAATAATTTTTTTTTTAAAGTTGGTTGTGACAATTTCCTTGAGATTATTTTACTTCGGTTATTTTGTCTGTACGTGAAATTATAACGGGGGAATGGCACGTGTCGCGTGCCCACCATCTGTATCCCCCATTACTTCTACTAAATCAGCAATTTGAAGCTATTCAGTGTTTCGCTTACCTTGACAGTATTTGAATGAACAAACTCATAAGAGTTCAGCAGAGCTAGGTTTTTCCGATACGAATTAAATTATTAAAGCATAAAATCGAAAAAAGCTCAGATCTTTGATACGCAAAAAGAAAGAAAGAAAAAATGGCACTAGATTTTGTCACCTCGAACAAGATTTGCACGGCAATATTCCGAAAGAAAACATTTGACATTATTACAATAAATTTTAAATTGTCAATGTAGACGAGGTAAAAACTATATTACATTAGAAGTTTCCGTAAACATCATAAACATTTACATAAAGTGTTTAAATTTCAAATGAAATTTAATATAATCTAACGTATGCTCTATCTGTCGTATCGCCGTATTATTCTCTGAATGCACTTTCAACACTTTTTAATAACTCTTTTACATAAATTCGAACAGAAAAGAATGAAAATGCCAAAAAAAAAAAAAAAAAAAATGTACATTGAGGTACTTTTTACTGTCAAGAATTATCCCATAAATTTTATTTGATTGCTTATTAAGTCGCACTGAGAAGCAACACGAGAGCTATTATTAGCAACGGACCTCATAATGTTGGATCTTTGTCAAGTGACGAGAACGACACCTGAACTGGCACCTGCCTGTCCACTACTCCAAGGAGAGCACTTGGGACCTCAGCAGATTTAATGTGCATCAGCCCCGTTATTCGACGGGTCTTTTATGGCATCAGGGCTCGAACCTGCGACTCGAAGAATGCAACGCCGGCAGCGATCATGACTACTAGGCTATCGCGGGCACAGCATACAAAGGTCGCGGTAGCCTAGTGGTTAAGGCATCAGACTCGCAACCGGAGGTTTTCGTTTAGTTGTAGGAAAGAGCCTTGATGGCTCAGAAACTTAGCAGTGTAGCTGGGGCTAATGCCCATTAAAGCTGTCGAGGCTCACACAAAGTTGGCGCGGTGTGGATGTTAGGAAAGGGGGAGCCAGCTCAGGTGACCTCGTCACTTTACTGAGGTCCATCGCCGATAGCCCTCGTATTGCTTCTAATACGACGTTAATAAAACCAACTTAAACAAAAGTCAATTTTTTTTTCAAATAAACACACATTTTAAAGTAATACACAATATAATTAAGGGGAAATTTGAAACATTAAATTAAATTTTATTAAATTTAATTTTTGCATTTATGATTATATTCACACGGTGTTTATAAGTACTCTACAAAGTTTAGACTCATAAAGACATGCAAGATATTCAAGTAAAGTAAAGTTTAGTACATGCCTTACATATGTTGAGCTATTCATTATTAATTTCTGATACATAATTATTTAAGTCTAATAAGACTTTTTTTGCATAAACAGATGCACAAATATATATCTCTGTGTAAAAATATGACTTTAATTTCTTTTAAATTATGAAAGTGAGACTTATTTAAACTTCACATAAAATAAGAAGGCGATTGTCGAAGACGTCTCATTTGTCACATATTTTAGCGTTTCAAATCTCAGAAAAATTTCAAAATTCAATCAAAAAAATTTCATGCGTACATTTGACAAAACTCCCTGAATCCATTGAAAGGTTATGTAGTCGAAGTAATTGTGCCGAAATTAAAGTTATTAAAGTATCAGACTCTATTTTAATAATAATCTACATTTTAAACTAGAATATTGTTAAATCATAATTAAAAAAATAGAATGAAATTACCGAGGATAAATAAAATGAAACAAAAAAATTGTTAAAAAGCATTGTGTTAAGTACGTAAAGTACTCAAGAATACCGACAAATTATAATTTTTTTTTTTTTTTTTTTTTTTGCGTTTATCTCCTAAAATATCTGTGAAATTAGACATCTTTTGATGAGTTCGGGAAGAAAAAAGCTAATAACACTGCAAATAGTTTATGCTAACATAAACCACACTTGCTTATTTGCGTAAGAGTATCTAATTATGCATGTAAAGAATAAATAGGAGGATTTGGTAGAACAAAATTTTTTTTTAAATAAAAAATGGCGCCGGCGCCATTTTGTATAACAATGAAGTTGCGTTCTAAGCCGAGATTATTTTTAATTTGCTTTTTTTTTTCTTTCCAAAGCATCAAATGAGGAAAAAAAAATTAGTCAAACTCCTTTAATCACACGATAATTATTCTATAACTTGAAATGAATGGGCATAAATTATGTAAGAACTCTGGATGCCGTTGAATTATTAATTCGCTCGCTTTTTATTTAATTACAATCCGAAGGAAGAACCGAAGCTGATTTCACTCATTGCCATTTCTTTTTTATTATTTTAATTATCGTCTCCTCTTTTCTTTCCCCGTGATGTTTCCGCTGCAAATAAAATAATAATAATAAAAAAAAAACAAGAATACTCTGCCTTTGGCGGTTTTAATCTCACAGAGGTAGAAAATAAAAAACAACTCAACTCAACTCGGATGAGACACAGAACGGGGAAAAAAATAATAATGATAAAAAACATTTGGCCGTTAATTCCATGTTTTTCTGTGTACCTACATTCGACTGAAGAACAGTTGCCAATTTGCTATAATGAACCTAATTAACTTTTATACTAAAGGAGACTCGGGCTTTAACGGTTGTGTTTTTACCGCAGAAGAAAACCCACGCCATCATTAGATGAAAGAACCGAACTCTAGAAATTAAGAAGAGAAGCATAGGCGGTCTTGGCTGCTTTATTAGTTTCATTTATTTATTTAGTTTCCTTTTTTTTTTTTTTTTTTTTGCCCGCGCGCGTGTTTTTTATTTCTTTTATTTCCTCTCGGTATGTTTGATTCTTGTAATTAGCAACGATGAAGTTCATTACGCCATTTCTTTAACTAAAACCTTTAATCAGTTTTGAAGCCGAAATGCTCGTCTTTTTCGTTTATTATGCAGCAAATACAATATTTTGCATTGATGATGTGCAAAAAATAACTAAGAGAGATGGAATTTCGTTGATTAATATTTTTCCTGTTTATCGAATATAATATTCACGAGAAAATGATGATGAAAAAGATAAACATATTCTAGAAAAGAGAATAATGAGAGAAAACAGAAATTAACCAATGATATTCTACCACCAGACGCTTTTATTTGCTGTTTCGAACGAAATAATTAACATTTTTTTCTCGTTGTTTTGCTATTTGTAATAACTATTCAACAGCGTTAATAGTATATTACGATTCTTTTTTTTTTTTTTTTTTAAAATTTGAAAGTAAATTTTTGGGATGTGAAAATAATATTACACAAGACACCATCTAATTTTCTGAAATTAATGAAGGTTGAAACGAAAATTGCGTCGTATAGAAATAACAAGGATATAATCACTTTCTGTTTTTTTGCGGTGTTGTATATAATTTCCTTATAATTAACTGAACGTGAAAACGGATATTTAAAAGAAAAACTGCGAATTAAACTCTTTCTTCAAAAAGATGCCGCTAAAACTAATTATAAAATACTGCTTTTACTTTATAGTGAGTAAATGATGATCAAGCTTAATGGCTCAAGAGCTAAATGTGGCTGAGCTGCGCCAAACAAGGTCAAAAAGCTGTGATCTAGAAGTGAGAAAAAACTGAAAAGATAAACGAGAGAGTGGTAGTATTTTTCTGACGCAAGAGCCAGAGGTGGTCATACTACTCCAGACAAGGCGTAATTGTGATCTGGATGTTTGAATGAGGGAGCGATAGTTTTTGTAATGGCGCAAAATCCAGATCTGGCCATGCTGCGCCAAACAAAATGAGTGAGCGTAAAGCTGTGATTTAAAGAATGAAAAAATTCAAAAAAAAAGAAAAGAAAAAAAGATTTAAAAAATAGGTTGACAGAAGGAGGGATGAAAGCAGAGAAGGATCGCAAGGGTGTCCCGGGGGCACGTCACCTGTGTTTACCAAAGACAGTAAAACTCTTGGGAAAGAAAAATATCACCAGGTTACCTTGGGGTCATGATGCCCGCGCATACCTAAAGATGATAATACCCTGGGGTTCCCAGATATAATCCCCAGTGGCAGGAGCTGAAAGTACATTAAAATGTTAAACTCTGCCCGGGCCTAAGAAGTCTCATCATGCAGTGCTTTTACCACTTCTGTCACCTTTTTGGGCCTGGGACACTAATTATTAGCTAACATCCAGGCTGAATGGGTACCCCGAAGCTTTGGACCCAAGTTATATAACTTCCCAAGCGAACTTGATACTCATCTATCGACCCCAGAAGGATGAAGAGGGTTGAGTTGACACATGACCTGCTTTCTCGAAACCTCTGGGAATCGAACCTGGGTTGGCGGGGGTCGCAGTCAGACACGCTAACCACTACGTCATCGCGGCCACAACATTAAAACGTGCTTTAAAGTAAAATAATCTAAGCAAAAATTTCAACAAAGTTTCTTCAAATATTTTAATAGACATTATAAATTTTGTTAGGGGTGGGGGGCTTGATTTTTTATTGTACTTTCTTCTTACTTGTATTCGAGGAATAAAATTTTTTTGGACTCTACCTGTAAATATTCGTACTTAAAATTATTCCTTTCTAAAGCACAATTGAATTATTAAGGTTACCTGTTTAAGCAGTAACTTCAGGTTATCACGTTATTCTATCTAAAAAAAGTAAAATGGAATTCGACCAGTACCAGTATTCTTCTAAAAAAATCTGCTAAAATAGTAATAACTATTAACCCTTCGAGTAGAATAACAATAGTACTATCAATATATGTCATAGATGTCGAGTAGTATTGCTGCTTTTTTTAAAAAAAAATCTACCGTAAAAAATCTAATAACCTTTTGAGTTAAGTAACGATAATACTATCATACATGTCATAGAACTCGATCAGTACAATTATTGTTCCGAAAAATCTACTTCGGCGTTCAATGTTTTCAACCTCGTGGAGGGTGAGAGAGTTGGCCTAGGAGTGTCAACGGCGTTTCGGACCCTGAACCATTGGGTCCGAAGAAAAGTTGACCGGTCGCTTTTTGTTGCGCCTTCATCAACCAAACTAAAAGGGACGTCCCTCTCGCGCTAGCTATAAAGACGTTGCTTTTGCAGAGAGCCGCTGCACACTCCCCTCTCCAGTGTCATCTTAATGATACGCAGAGAAACATTCCAACTGATATTTGTAGAAAATGTCATTTTTCCAGCCATTACTGCAATTGATAACATCCCCTTGCGGTTGTACCGAGTTTTGCTTGGAACAGTTTCTCTTTGACGTCATCGGCTGTCTCTAGTTGAGTGGCGGGTCTCGTCGACACGTGCGTCGTAACTGGGATATCACTAGTTGTGATTTATGTGCAATTGTCTGAGTTAGTCATTAAAAGGCATGTTTTTGCATTTGGGGGCATATGCAACCAATATATCTAGGATTTGCTGCCATCTGGTGTTCAAATCACGGGTCACCACTTAGGCATTCATAGTTTTTCGACCCCGTGAAGATGAGAGTAGCTGACTTTGAGAAACGGAGGCTGTTTCGAATCCTGGTCTAGTGGATCCGAAGAAAGGAGATACAGGTAGCATTTTGTCAAATCTTTACCAACCAGACTAAAAGAGACATCTCTTTTGGGCTAGTTATTAAGGCATTTTAACTTCTGGTGGTGGTGTTGCTGGGAGCCGCTGCACTGCGAAAAACACTATTAAACCTTTCGGTTGAATAACAATAGCACTACCATATATTTGAGCAAGATACAAAATCTGAAAAATAAGCATTACAACCTGAAAATAAATTCTTGTATGACGTCCAACTAAGCATATCGTCATGGATGTATTGAACATTAGCATTATCGAAACACTATTATAAACCAATATTGATTTTATCAAAATTTATTCTTTATATATTATCAAAAGACTTTTATTATTAGATTTGGTGAGGTTATAATGTCTAGCCCAGAGATCCCCACAAATTTTTTAAACAAAGTCATATAGAAACATTTGTAGGTTCGGAGAATGGCTACAGTAGCCTAGTGGTCATTGACGTCGACTCATGGTCGACGTTGTTTTTGTCTTTTCTAGGGTTCGAAACCTGATGCCACTCATGACCCACCATATAGTGGGGTTGATGCCCATTAAATTTGATCAATGTCTGAAGTTTTCCTGGTGGCGTAATGCGGAAGTTTTGAGAGGGAGGGCCAACATAGGAAGCGTCCTCTTCACTTGACTGAAGTTCTAAACTACAAGATCCGTCTTCAATAGCTCTTGTCTTGCTCCTCAGGGCAACGTTAATAAGCAATCCCAATCACGTAAATTCGGTGGAGGTAAGGTTAACAAACTCGAAGTTATTTACACGAGCATAAGACTTCTATCGTAACATCAACAACAACAAACCATTTCAATTTTTTCTTATCAGCAAGTGATATGTTACGCAATATTTAAATACACATTCTAACACAAAGAAAGAATAAAATATTTCCATTCATTAATAAGCGTATTATGCAATTGGATAAATTTGGCTATAATTGGCGATGAATGTGCTTTTTCTGAGATAACATTTCATCGCACTGGATAGTTCGCAATTAATACTTTCTATCAGTAAAGTTGTTTGCAAACGGTCCTCTGTTAATAATGATTTGTATTGCGATTTTACACACTTGATTTTCATAATTATCCTTTCACATTGGTAATTACTCCAAAATACATGTATAAATCCCTGAGAATATTACTTTAATTGACTGTATTTATCTTTCGAAAGATATTTAACGAATTTAGTTAGATTCATTTTTTTAAATATCATTATTAGTTTATCATTATGCTGGTCATTCACTTCCAATTGAAGGTCTAGCAGAAGCCTTTCAATTGAACAGCCAAATGGATTATGAAATATCGAAATGTCTGACTTTCTATTTATTGAACTACTGTTTAGTAACTATTTAAATAATTCATAATGACATCAGAAGGATTTATTAATGGAATGTTATAAGTTTATTCACAATAATAAACATTTGGTTATTAGCCACCCAAGGGGCTATTGTTTTTCATACTCTATAAATGTCATGCCTGACCACTTTTCAAAAAATTATCTTGTTTTTGCGTATATTTTTGATGTCTGCTTTCACCAGTAATGAACTTAATTTTCAAAAATACGTCATAATAAATTTCTCCTGAATTTTACATTGGATTGAAATAAAATCTATGCAGTATATGTCTGATATCTGCTTTCGCCTCTAATAAATTCAATTTTCACAAGTATGTTGTAATCAATTTCCCCCAATTGTTTTATTGGTTTGAAGCGAAACAAATATAAAAATTAAGTATTTTATTTACTCATCGATCTATGTATTGCCTTGAATCATATTTGAACTGGAATCGAGATATGGCTGAAAATAAGTAACATTATACAGAATCTTAAGACAGCTGTGAGGCAGCCATTTTTTTAGCCACCTATGGGGCTATTGTCTTAGGTGGATCACTTTTCAATTTTTTTATCGTTTGCTTCAATTTTAATTACATTTAGATTGAATATATTCAACTTAATAATTTATTATTTGCTATAATTTTAATTATATTTAGCTGATATAATATTCAATTTAATAATTTATCGCTTGCTTGAATTTTAATTACATTTAGCTTAAATATATTCAATTTAATAATGTATCGTTTGCTACAATTTTAATTAAATGTAGCTGATATAATATTCAGTTTAATAATTTATCATTTGTTTCAATTTTAATTACATATAGCTGATATAATATTCAATATTGATAATTTATCGTTTGCTTTAGTTTTAATTACATTTAGCTAAAATATATTCAATTTAATAATTTATCGTTCCCTTTAATTTTAATATCGGGAAAGTTTACGATTGTCTATTTCTCGATATTTCATCCTTTACTTTAATTCTTACATTTGAAGAATTTAATAATACTTATAAAAAAAGCGCACCTTGGATGACTAAATTTGTTCTTTAAATAGAACTTTTAATTTTTTTTATTCTTGTAATTTTTTTTATACAAAAACAATATTAACCTAAAGGCCATACTAAAAGCAGATGGTGGGCTGGATTTCGCCGACCCCTGGTCTAGCCTTCAATTGCTTAACTGAAATTAGTTCCAAAAGTAGTACGAACTAAACATTCACAGAAAGAGCAAAGAACTAAATGGTTCAGATTATTTAATTAAGTAGCTTGCAAAATCTCAGCATAAGATAAACAGAGTTAACTATTAGTAAAAGTACATCAAAGCACTCACAAAACTGGAATAGTTATTCTTAGTTTATATATAACGTATTCTAACTAAGGAATGATTACAAGTGTCACGTTTGGACACTTAGAAAAATTTTTATAAGGGGTATAGTTTGAAAGGATTTAACCTAAGGGGCAATTGTGGAATACAACTATCTTAAGTGAACTGTTCACGAGAGACGGTCAAATAAAAATGGAAATGGAAAGAAAAATAGATGAATTGTCGTAAAAAGTAATTACTGTAACTACAAACGCGGAGCTAACTGTTCTATAAATTAATTCACAGATATCAGTATTAAATAGAAGGAATCAGAGCGAGATATTGTTAATATACAATGCAGTTAAAACATGATATGGTGCAATACAGAAGAAATGCTGAAAGTTGAATAAATATAGAAACATCTAAAGATAAGGAAATATTGAATTTAGCATATGTGAGATAAGGAAATATTGAATTTAGCATATGTGAAATGAAATACACTCAAACAGAAATAGTTTATGTGTGATGGTGAGTTTTGATTTTTTAAAAAAAAGAGAGTTGGAAACACAAATATTTCCAACTCCAAGTACTCACAAGAGACATCCTGCTATCAGACAAATGTTTGTATGTTGAGTCGTTCAATGTTTGTATGTTTTATGTCATCCGGAATACAAGTCAAATGTTCTTCTATAATTCTCTATGAGTGATCTTCCCCCGTAGGCCATGCTCCTGCCCTTCTTTCGTCTTGTAGAACCCAGCAAGGAGTTACTGTTTATATGTTTATTATCGTCCGAAACGCAGGTCTTACTTCTGTATTTCTCTATGAGTGATCTTCCAGGAACTTCCTCCATAGGCCGTGCTCCTATGGCCGTGGAATTAGATCATATAGATCATTAAGGCCTAGATATGACTACTATATTCACACAATTCAGAATGTGTATACATACTTGAAGAAATGTGTCATCACTTTAATTTTAATTCCTTTTATTTAAATTTATTTTCACATCAAGCCAATGAAGAAACAGATCTGCATCTCACTACAGAGAAACCAGTACCATACGAAGCTTGACCTTAAAAGTAAAAATTTACCAGTATATTTACTTCTTAGGTCAAGTTCTTTCAAACCATGCCGCTTTGATAATACCAGACTACCACATTTCCCTTATTTACAGCTCTTAACATTTTCAGAAATATGTTAGCATTTACATTCAAACTGAATAGCCTTATTTGAAGTAATTTTCTAATGCTGATCGCTTAAAACAATGAAGAAGTAATTGTAGAATATTGGATTAAATATCTGCTTTTAATTACAGTTATGTTTTCAATCAATACTTTGGAATTATACTTATTATTATCATCCTTCGTTTTTAGAAATTTAAATGAGTTATGGATGCGCTTATATATATAACAACAATCTTTATTCAAAAAATTTTGTAAACATTTTATTTAAGAATTCAGTTGTAACCGAAATTCCTTTTAAGTTTTAACTAAAATGAAACATACAATCCAGCGTATTAGTGACAATTCCAAGTTGTACATACAAGCAACTGTGTATAAAAAAAAATTGTAAGACATACTATATTGTTATCTTTCAAACAAATGCAGATTGTTTTTTCTCTTTGGCCAGAGAGAAATTTTTTATCTGCAGTTGGTTTTATTTTATTTAAATATATATGAAAATATCCTTTAAACACCGGAAAACTCAAAAACGAATAATTAAAATAAGAATAAAAATATTTTTAGAAATCTTAGGAAAAAAGTAATTCCACAGAAGCATTCATTATTTTTTGCTCTTTTAAGTGCACTTTATTGAACTCAAATAGATCAAATAGCAAAGTCAAAATTCCATAGGATTAACATTTCGTGGACGTAATGTTAATCCTATGGAATTTCTACTACAGTCTTGAACTCTATACTGTTTTATCTATTTGAATGCGAAAAATTGCGAATTACTTTTTTCCTAAGATTTCTAAAAATATTTTTATTCTTATTTTAATTATTCGTTTTTGAGTTTTCCGGTGTTTAAAGGATATTTTCATATATATTTAAAAATCGGAGGAAAAAAGTAATTCCACAGAAGCATTGATTATTTTTTGCTCTTTCAGATGCACTTTATTGCATTCAAATAGATCAAATAATAAAGATGTGAGAATTCAAGTCGAAATTCCATAGGATTAACATTAAGCTGATGAAATCAAAATGGCGGGTAGACGGGAGCCTTAAGGACAAATTTTGGTATGAAAAGCATTAAAAGTAATGATAATATGCATCCAGCCTTACGATGAGTGTCAGAGGATTTGATGAATGTTTCAGATTCTAGGGTTCTGAACAATGTGTAGAGTATTATTCATTTGATTTCTGTTTCTTTTTCAATAAAAATTGCATTCAAACACTCAAAATGTAAGTCAGAAGATTGGAGGACATTCATCTTCCACTTCTACTCTTACATGCGCATTATCTAAGATATTCTACTATGATTTCTGGAGTACTTTTTGATACTTTCCTGTTAACCGAGTGGAAATTTCGCCAACAGATTTTTCGTTCTTAAACGAGTGATGTTCCCTGATTTTTTCGTTCTCGTAAACAGGTGATGTTAAAATTTCTTTCAAAAATAAAACAACTTAGTAAAAGAATAATCGTTTCATTTAGAACTGTTTTCCTTATAAAGGAACATAAAGTAACGATATAAAAAAACGTGCTATATTCCTCGATGTATCGCTTACGTACGGCTAATGAAAAAATACTTAAACCAGCAGATGCGTATACGAGCCGACCTCGTATTTATCTTTAAAAATGTTCCGAAAATTCTCGACTTGTACACGGAAATATACAATATTTTATTATTTTACTAATATTTTCTAATATTTCAAATCTTGAATAATTCCTTCACGCTAGTAAATAAACAATTTTAAAACGCTGTGATTCCCAAAAAACTGCGCAGAACAACTTAAGGCTCCCGTCTACCCGCCATTTTGATTTCGTCAACTTAATGTTAATTCCTATGGAATTTCGACTTTAATTCTCACATATTTATTATTTGATCTATTCGAATGCAATGAAGTGCATTTGAAAGAGCAAAAAATAATGAATGCTTCTGTGGAATTACTTTTTTCCTAAGATTTCTGAAAATATTTTTATTCTTATTTTAATTATTCGTTTTTGAGTTTTCCGGTGTTTAAAGGATATTTTCATATATATTTAAAAATCGGAGGAAAAAAAGTAATTCCACAGAAGCATTCATTATTTTTTGCTCTTTCAGATGCACTTTATTGCATTCAAATAGAACAAATAATAAAGATGGGAGAATTCAAGTCGAAGTTCCATAGGATTAACAATAAGCTGATGAAATCAAAATGGCGGGTAGACGGGAGCCTTAAAGCATTTTCTCGCGGACATTAAACATACGTAAGAAAGTATTATGTTGTATATTCCGAAATATATATTACGATTTTCATTTGTTTCTTCGGTGGAATGCAAAAATCGTGCACACAATCATCAGTTTCATTAATTTTTTTTTCGAACGAATTTATTTCCTTTATGCGATGCGATATCTGCTCACTTATTGTAGCGCATTATTGAGAAGAAAATAGAAAAGGAAAAACAATTGCGGAACGTTGCGAATTGATCTAAAAATTCGAAAATTTCCAAGTCACGAAATCGTGAGAATAAAGATTCGGAATAAAACCTCTTTTCGAAAATAAGATCACAATAAAGAAAAAAAAAATTGAGCAGAAAAATAAACACTTTACGACTATTCAATAAATATCTTTCAAGAAAAGAAAATGAAAATTTTCCAATTGATTAATTTTTAAATATATTAACAGGGTTATGGAGACCTTTTTAAAGCTATAAGGACATTAAAATTATTTTTACTATTTAATGAGACGTATTGTTTCAGTGCCATGGGTATTTGCTGCATTCTTATAGAAAATCGCCAAATGGCGCTTGTGTTTTTCCTCTTCCAAAATTACCAAGGAGCGCTATTGCACTTTTTAGTTCATATGGACGGTCTTAATTCTTTCAGTTAACTTCAGTTCTGACATCCTTCAGAACATAAGTCAGAACATTGGCGTGTTTAAATCATATAAAAATATTATTTAAATATTTTATTAAATATATATATATATATATATGTGGTACGCAGATAAAAATTATATGTTCGCACAAGGTAATTATCGTACAAAAATTAATTAAACGATGGTGGTTCAAAAAGTACCTGTGTCAGGAATGGAAAATAGTGTGTAGAAGTCTCTAGGTAATTTTACAGATATTTGATCAGACACTACTGGATATTCAAAAAAGCCACATAACTGGAGAAATACTAATAACTCATTTGAAAGGAAAAGCTATGAAATATTGTATAAAATTTAATACAATATAAGCAAATATAAAGTCGAGGACACGAGGTGGCCATTTTGCACTGATAACCTACAATATTCTATACAAGTAGAAGACATACAATAACATCTACAAGGTTTGTTTGTCTATGTAAAAACGCCGGATTATTGGCGGAGCCAGAAAGGCAAACTGCCGGATTGTAGAGGGAGCTTTGAATTAGCACTGGGATAATTCACTGTAGCGTTGTCCATTGACTAGTTTGATTTATATTGACTAGTCCATTTTCTGAAAAGTCCTTGATTACGACACCTTTCAAACTTTCCAAAAATCGTTACCATAACTTTTGTGACCGATGTATAACACACATTGAACAAATATTAAGAAATAGATTCATTGCTAAAAACAACAGTTAAAATTCCATTGAATTACATTGCATAAGAGCTGTAAGTTCATAATTAAAAGAGTTGTCTCCATAACTTTTCCGGCAGCCATTACTTCTTTGGGAGAGATTCACAAGGAGCAACCAATTGTTTTGATTCTTTGTTCAATTTCGGGTGAATAATGATGGATCCACATCATATCGACGACGCACAACTCGACATAAAATCACGAAGAAAACTTGAAGCGACAGCAACCAAAACTAACCTATAAATCAGTATCAAATTTGTTTTGGCGTCTATTAATAGATAGCGGCTCACAATGGGAACATCATATCGTCTTAGCAACGCCACCTGTCTTCCAAAAAATGTACTTTTGGACAACCTTCATACAGTAATGCCGCCATTTACATGGTCAATGAATTGCTCAAAAATAACGTGTAAGCAGAACTGTGATTGAAGTTAAAAATGTACCCCTTGTTGATGCGATTATTCATTTATCTCACATACTGTTTATCACGCAGCAAATGAACAGTAAAAGTGCGGTAAAAAATTGCGGGGGCGGAGACACAACACTGAATTAGTCACCGCACACAATTGGAGATCAGTTTACGCGATTGCGAAGCAAACTGCACTGAGGAATCTTTGATTGCTTTTCATATATCACATTTTGGTGACATCTATTCACTGGCAGTATAAGCCCACTAGAGTGGATCTGTGTAAATCAATGGTTCTCAACGGGGGCGGTACCACCCACCGGTAGGCGTTAAAGAGATCTAAGCGGCCTTGATGATCAACTGCCGCCCTTCCCCCGGGCAATACTCGCAAAAAAGCTCTGAAAACCTTGATTAATACTATACGCCATCGAACTCATGTTTCAAACGAATAGTTATCAATGTTCATTTAAATAAGCTCCCTCCCTATTAAAAGTAAATATTGGTATATATCAGAGCTTTGTTTGTTACCAATACGTTTTTGATTAGTGCAGCTGCTTCCAAAATGTGCACCGCGGGGCCCTGGGAGGCCGCTGGTGTCTCTACAGGGGCGACGCGGAATATTACAAATTTTTTTAAAATTATTTATCAACATTGAATTTATTTAGTAATGAAGCTGTTCGATTGCGTATCCAGATCAGATTCAAAGGGACCTATGCAAACGCTCCCCCCCCCCTAGATTTGTCCTCGAAATTGAAATATTTCTGGATATTTCTTTTGTTTTATACTATTAAATATATTCTAAATTGTAAATATAAGTACTTTTTTTTCTCCTCGAACTTAAATTTTTTTTCATCCCGAAGAGAAAAAAGGGTTTCAACTAAGCCGGTTCCTGAGAAAAGAATAGAATAGTCTTTGCTGTCTCTGAAAGAGTGTCTCTGGTTCAGTGTTTGTAGGTGAAGAGGGGGGAGGGGTGCGCAGAATGCGTCCCCAAAGTATACAAATTTTATGCTCATGGTATACCTTAATTACTTATCTTCAATGATCCTTACTTTTAAATTTTTATAACCTTATAAAATTATATCAATACTTGAACAGTTTTAAATAGGAGAAATAAGAATGATATGGAGTATTATTTACTTTTTAAGTGTGGTAATTCTAACCTAAAAATATGGTTCTGTCTTGGCTATGCCTTTATACAATCCCAAAATTATTGTCTCAGTACGTCACTGCAGCTGTTTGACAGGTTTATTATAAGTCTATTACTAATTTTTTTTGGTGGTATAGATATTTTATGAATTTTTTGTCTCTTATTAATATGATTAGTCCCGCTTTGACTCAGGGCAGGATGACGTAAAATTCTTCAAAAAAGCAGCTGCGAGTCGAATATTATAGGATCCACTGGTCTAGCACATGAACGAATCGCAGACTGCGTAATAGACCCTCCAGGGTGTATTTACAAGTTTGCATAGGTCCTAACAATTCCACACGTCATGTCCCATAGACACACTATCTCGATCTTCCGAATGTTATATTAATATTTTTTTTTTACTTTTCTCCTCAAATCTAAATTAGTGCTTTTAACTGTAATGATTACTTTTTTTTTTCCTAACTTTTGGCAGTATTTTTAAATTCTTACTATTAGCTCACACTCTCCCTATATATATCTCGTTCAAATTTTCAATCGCTAATAAAATATTTTTTATTCATCCACTCAAGTTCAAATACATTTTTTAAACTTGTAGTGGATGACACTTGATGTTAATACAGTTTTTTCAAATATTAATTCATTAATAAAATTAAAGTTGGGGAAAATGCAGTTTAGAACCTATGGGGGTTGTATGTTTGTGGCGTAAGTTTCATATGATCCTTTAAAACTCGTTTTTGTATTATTCATATTCGGCGTGAGATAATGTCACCACTTTTTGAGGAGGTCGATTGATCTTGGTGAGTTAAAGAATGATTTGATTTGAGTATTTTTAAGTCTATCAAACATTTTGTCCTGTGAGACTTAGACAAACGAGCCAGAGAGGAGTTATATACTGAACCCGTTATTAATACTTTTACTCCTGTTGGTGGTCGTGGTCGCGGACTCGCGGTCGGTGTTATTTCGTGGGTTCGAACCCTGATGCCACTCTCGACCTTTTAGCGGGATTGATGCACTTTAAATCTTGTCGATCTCCTAAGTCCCTCCTATTGGCGTAGTGTGGAAGTTTGGAGATGGAAGTACAGCACAGATATCCTCATCAATTAACTGAGGCTAAAGTTGCGAAGTAACTAACACCAACAGTCTTCTTGTTGCCCCTTCTCAGTGCAACGTTATTTAAACACTCCCTCACTCACCTAACCTAAAGGACCGCTTGCCCATTTAATATATTTTAATACACTAATTTTATTAATATCTTATTATTTACTAAAAATATAATTATTATTAACATTTAACAAAAGATTAGTAAATAATTTTTTACGTAATTTTTTGAAAACATCATTAGTAAAATAAGAAATTTATCAAGATTTTTTGGAGATAACCAGGCTTCCTGGTCAACCCCTTCCCCTTGGCAATTCTACTGCTGAAAATTCCTTTATGTAGGCAACACGAAATTATATTTTTACTGTAAAATATAGTCTTCAAGGTTCCCGTCTACCGCCATTTTGATTTCGTGAACATAAAGTTAATCTTATGGAATTTCTACTTTCTTCTTCAAATCAAGACTATTTTATTGGTTTGAACACAAAAAAAAGTGCATCCGAAAAAAATAATAAAGGTACCGGAAGAACTGATGTTCCCTTCTCTTTTTAAAACTATTTTTATATCTTAATGGTTCCCTTGTGGGTTTTCTGGTCTTTAAAAAATGTTTTAAAATATTTTCAAGAATTGGTGAGAAAATGTAAATCTGCAAAACATTTAATTATGTTTTGCTCTTTCCGATGTATTTTTTTGTATTCAAGCAAATGAAATAGCCTCGATTTATAGAGGAAAGTAGAAATTCCATAGGATTAACATTATGTTCAGGAAATCAAAACGAGATCTTTAACAATTTGGAAGAGCTATCTGATAATAAATTAAAAAATATCAATAGTTAACTATAAAAATGAATTGATTTTCACTTGGAAACAGAAGTACTGAAGAATTTAAAAGTACTGAACATCGCAGGTTCCATACTTCCGCCTAAAATTTCTGAAAACACAAATAGAGTTAATAGAAGTGAGCAAAAAAAAAAAAAAAAAAAATTCGACAACTCAATTATAATTTTTTTTCCAACCCGTTCTTTTTTTAACCCTCTCCCAATCGGAAGATGGGGAGGAGGGGGGACAGGAAAGGGATAGAATAGCCAACAAAATAAACCCTATCATGAAATGATGGAAACCACCATCACATATCAACTGCTTATTCAGTTGACACACAAAGGAACAGCAAACGAGAAATTCCCTGCAGTAACGGGGTGGGAAAAATAGGGGTGTTTCAGAATACGTCGGCTCGTGATTTAAAAAAAGACGTTTCGCAAACATTTGGCAGGTTATAAATATACGCAGAGGGGATGGAGATGATTTTTTAGAAAGGGGAAGAGTAAATCTATTCTACTGCAGAAATATGTTGTTGAGGAGAGTGGAAGCCTTTCGGATTTAAATTTCTCATTTTCAATAATATTTTGGATGTGACAGCCGTTTCAAAAGATTCTCATTTGTAAGTGAGAGCTCCTTTTTTTTTTTTTTTTTTTTAAAATTCGTCTGATTGGCCAAAGCTGTGCGTGGGTTTGAGAGTATGCGGTTAGAGAATAATAAGATTAATTTCTTCCATAGAATTGTCATTTGATATTAAATAAATGAAAACGGAACGTTTTGTATTGTCTGTTTCGTGTCTAGATGGAGAAAAATTTTGGAGCGTATTTTTAGCGAGACAAATAAACATAAGATGAGCTCTAAAACTTGTGAACTGTAAATAAAGCGAAAGTAATTGTCGTGTAAACATTCGGTTTCTAAATATTCAGTTGTTCTGCTGGCGGTATCCGCGTAATAAAAATTGTATGGAATGATTTAAGAAGGAAAAAAAAGAGCAAAAATATTTCATATCATTTTCGTTTGAAACAGATGTGAAGGTAATCTGTATTTAGAATTATTTTTTATTTTCTCAGATATAGAAAAACCTACATTTACAATACATTTAATTAAACAGATAAATAAACAAAATGAAATTAGCTTCACTAATTTCCTTTTAACCTTTTTTAAGTGTCAGCCTTTTTTAAATGTTAATTTTTCGTAAAAGTAGAATTATTCCAAATGAGTTATAATTAACGTAAAGTAAGCGTATTTCAGAGCCCCAGGCTCCACAAAAGCAGTTACTATAGAGAAAAGACAATCCCTTCTTGAAAATCCTAGTGCATTTTTTG
The DNA here is from genome assembly GCA_019974015.1 of Nephila pilipes. Taxonomy (NCBI): domain Eukaryota; kingdom Metazoa; phylum Arthropoda; class Arachnida; order Araneae; family Nephilidae; genus Nephila; species Nephila pilipes. The sequence continues at coordinate 797,799 of BMAW01129302.1, read as the reverse complement.
CTTTAAGAAACAAAGCATTCTAAAGTACAAAAACAATACCGATGTTAACAACAAAAAGAATAAAAACAGAGGTTCTGCTGTAATAATCAATTCTTAAATGAAATATTAAAATAAATGCGAACGATAAATTATTAATGTAGACAATAATATTCTGTTCGGATATTAAAATAAAAGCAGACGATAAAATCTTAAGCTAAATACATCTTATCTACGTAAATATACCCAAAGTAAACTAAATGTATTGATTGTAATCATAACATATTCTAACGTCAATCTTTTGAACCTAACACCACCTGTCCTTTTATTATGCCCATGAATTTTTGTTGACACCTTTTCTCAAAACAACAACATGTTAGCACATATTAATACAATTGTACATATCACAATATATTGAGCATGAATGCAATGATATGCAAATAATAATAGTAACTAATGCATTAGAGAAGTTTTAAAATGCATTCAACAAAGAAAATAATAAATAAACATTAAAATGGAGACTTAATCAGTAATGTAAGGAAAACAATAATGAAATAGCACTCTTGTAAATAGAGAGAAAAACAAACAAATCGCACGTAGTATTAATTTAGTTTCTTTCGTATAACTATGCAACAAATGGTCTAAAATTTTTGCAACATTGTAACATAATTTCTTTCATGAGGATATTTAATTTTAAGTGAAATTTTATGTAAAAGTTAATCCGCATGAGAACTGTATATATTTTTTCAAAAAAGATACAATTTAACACTGCACACCAAATATGAGAGGTAATTAGAATTAATTTTGACGTGCACGCACCCACCCAACCATATATACATACATACACACACATATATATATACACATACACACACATATATACACATAAACACACATACACACACACACATATATACCACACACATGTGTGTGTGTGGCAAAAAAATGTGGACACTTCTGGAAGTTTTTATGTTTTTTAATTTTGTATGTGTATAAAAAACGTTACGTTTCACAGAATGCAAAGTCGTATATATAATTTTAAAGATAATTTAATACTGAATTCATTACAAAAAAACGAAATCCAATATTTTCAATAGAAAAAGAGTTACGCAGCAATAATTATCGATATACATTAGATACTGATATTTGCAGTGAGTTATCAGTACTTAGTAGGGTAGCCTTTATTTTTTAGTACAGCTTCACATCGATGTGTCATAGAGCTGATGCGAATTTTAAGCACTTCATTCGTTATTACATCATGCCAGGAAAGAATTATAACCTTAATTAGTTCCCTTTTAATTAATAGGTGCCTCATTCGGGCAAGAGTTTTCAAACGGTGCCACAAGTAATCGAAAGAATTCAGGCCAGGACTGTTTCCTGACCAGGACAACAATTCATTGCTCTTTGTACGAAACACTCTTTCGATCATTTTGCTTTGTGGCAGGGAGCAGAAACTTACTGAAAAATAAATGAAGCATTGTTGGGAAAGAGATCCCTGATGGAAGATAGAAGTTTTGGTTCTAGAAAAGTGTCAATGTATTTCGGACTTTCAGTATCCCATCGATGACATGAAAGCTGGTATGGTTCAAAAAGTACCTGTTTTTGATGATAGATGGCGTTGCTATGGTAATATGACGTTACCATTGTATGCCGCCATCTATTAAAAGACGCTAAGACGAATTTGATATTGATTTATTGGTTAATTTTGATTACTGTCGCATCGAGTTCTTGTCGTGATTTTGTGTCGTGTTACACACCGCTAATATGATCTCGAATCATTATTATACACCAAAAAGCAAGCGAAAAACTGAATAGTTGGTTGCTTCCAGCGAACATTTTCCAAAGAAGACAAAAACGGTCTCATCGGCCTGGAAAAGTTATGGCGTTGGGTTTTTTGGGATGCGAAGAGCATCATACTTATGGGCTTCTCAGAAGAATAGCAATCACTGGACAATACTTTAACAAATTACCCAATTTTTCAATCCTAATGCTCGTATCTTTTGGACTGCCATCGTAATGAAATGTTCTGATTCTATTGGACAGCGATATTAAAATGGGAGATTTTTTTAGTTCGAAAAAATGTTCCAAGTTTATATATCATTCTTTAACAATAGACGAAGATAGCTTTAAGCAACATTATCGAATAATTTACAATTAAAACTATGCAAAAGTAGAAAAACAAGGCAAAAGAATAGTATGAAAAATGAATTTAAGATAGCTATGTAAGAGTTGCTTGTGGGAAAAGCGAAGTTAAATGCATTGCGTTGACGCAAAATTAGGTATGTAGGAATTCAAATGATATGTTGGCAAAAGGATCTTCGGAACTGAAAAAATTATTAAAACTTTCCCAACAACATAAAGAAATAAATGAAAATTCCGAAAAATTACAAAAAGTACCATTAGAGGATGGGAATAAACTGGAACGAAATTCTCAGGTCTTTTACAATAAAACACGCGAAAAATAAACAACAGGATACATCATCGTGGAACACAATGACAATAGCTTTTCTGGTAAAAAAAAAAAAAAATACGCCGGAATCTCATTTGAAAACAAGACAATAAAAGAAATTTTTAAAACTGATTACTCAAGTCAAAGCATTCGTCCACTGGATTTCATCAAAATTAGTAGTTTGTAAGTCCTCCTCCGCCAACTGCGAATTCAAACTAAATTAATAGCCGTATCCAGTTCGGATACTAACGATCATTTAATGAGTTCTTTTTAAACAAAACAAACATTAAAAAAAAGTTATTCTCTCGGAAAACCTACACCAGAGACATTTTTTTTATTGCAAATGTTCTTTTTAAAAAATATTTGCTATCTTGGAGACTCCAGGTAGCAGAAAAGCAAAAGGAAGCAATGAATAACAATAATAAAAAATCACTGTAATTTCACAGTTCCGAGAAATAAAAACCTATCTGTTTATTATACTTAATAATAATAATGCTAACAATAATAAAGCAGCGAATGATTGCATCGTCGCTCAAGCGTAATATTCAATGTGAAGCGTGTGTTTGCTTTCTTTCGGTCTCAGTCTTAACAGTCCTTGGTAAGCACAAAGCAAGCGCATCAACACAAGTAGCGGGCGTCATTAGAAAAGGAAATAATGAGACTCATTAGCCCCAGCACAAAGAAAGAAGCGTGTTGGGTACAATAGCGGTTGATGTATATATCAGCCGTGATATTGAGTCCTC
>BMAW01129302.1:780166-794621 GCA_019974015.1 Nephila pilipes | reverse complement strand
TCAAGATTCTAATCTCACGAACGTGAAGTTTATCAAGTGTGACTACCATTATCTTTTGTATTAACAAATTAAATCCTCAAAAGATGCTTCGCTTTGCAAAAAAAAAAAAAAAAAAAAGGAGCTATTCCCTAAATGATGTTTTCCTGATCCTTCGAAATATAATTTGTATTGCTCTTTGGAGGTACTCTATACTAAAGGTCAGAAAACTACGGCTCGAGGGCTAAATCTGGCCCTGCAGTCTGTTTTCAATCCTTCCTGCAGGTTAATTTTTTTTTTTTTTTTTTGCATGAAAAATTACAACAGGGTTTTTTTTTTTTATTATTATTATTATTTTAATGGTTAGGGAAACAAAAAACAAAATAAGAACAAGAAATATGCTTCAACAAAGTTCATTAATCCAACATGTTTCTCGCCTCCCAGTAACGTTCAGAAAGAAACAACTTTCGAAGCGCAGGACAGTGGAGCAGATGAGAGGTGTCCATATCCTCACCAGAGCTGCACAGAGTGCAAGCCAGGGAAGGACCAATTTTGAATCTAAAAAGTTGTTTTCGTAAGCAGTCATGTCCGGTGGCTAGGCGGAATTCAGCGACCACTCTATGTCTTGGGCCATTACTCAAATTAGAGACAGCATTCTTCAGAACCTTGTGAGTTACATAATTGGAAAGGTCCTCCTGAGCATGGTCTTTGGTAGATTTTTTAATAATTTTTTAATTGTACAGAGAGGCAAAGGACGAGAAATATTCTGCTTAATCAAAGCACCCCTTTTAACCAGATAGTTCACTGTCTCGTTACCTGGGATCCCACAGTGAGCAGGAACCCACTGCAAGACATTAATTTTCTCAAAAGAAGCAAGTTCTCGAGGTGACGATGACAGTCCAAAATGTCCTGCGTTAAGGTACGTTCATCAGATACGATGGCTAGCAACGCAGCCTTTGAATCACAGCGGACAACAACTCTTGTGAACTTAACAACAGGAAAAATTACGACAGTGTTTTTCGGTTCTTGGTGCAAGAGACAGACTGTAGACACAGAATGCCATGTTGGGCAGTATTCGTACTGGAATAATGTTTGTCCGTACTGATAGATACCTTTATATATCCTTTTTTAAATTTTCATTTTTAAAAAGTTTCTCAATAATAAATATGAGAGCAAAAGTTTAAAAGCAGACTATCATAATATATTTCATGAACTATTTTGTTTAAAACTCCTCTGGTATACAGGGTCGGCCATTTGAGGGGAGGGGGCCTGACGGTATGCACCGATGCCCTGTGATTGAGAGGAGGGGTCAACGTGATCAAGAGCTAAAATAATGTACTCATGCACATGAAAACTTGACTTGACTATTATTGTCAGTATGACGTGAAATTCATTTTATCATAAACATTATTATAGTAGATCTATGAATTTCGACAATCTTCTCAAACTAAGTCCCAATGATGCGAATGGTTTTTGTTATTTGCTTCGAGAAACTCCCGAACATCCCCACCTCAAATGAACTTTATTTTGTAAATCATGCCTGCAGAATGCTTAGATGCACTTGCTGTATTAAGCATCGAAAAAGAAATAGCAAAAAATTGTAATTTTTCTGAAGTAATGAATGTATTAGTAAAATCAAAGTCCCGCATTAAATAAACACGCATTAGTAACATACGTTTGTGTTTGTAATTTTTTTTTTTTACTTTACAAAAAATTTAGGGCCACAAATGGTTTCTTGTACCCAGGTTCCTTTATATAAGAGACCGACTCTTCTGGTATACAATAATATTTCAGTATAATAATAATGTTATTATAACATTATTATAGCATTGTTATAGTTTATTTATATAAATATCTAATAATTATATATCATAAAAGATAATTAATAAAATGAATAAAGATAATTTCATAATAAAAGAGTTTTCAAGCAAACGAGATTACAAACTGCTGTAATTCTAATCTAAGTGAGTAAGAATGAATGACTAAACTTCTTTAGATGAAAAATTTTGACTTAAATATGCACACTGTCTTGTAAAAAAATGGAAGTAATTCTTTGATGCTAACTAGAATTTTTTCTGAAGGTTAAGTCAAATAATGTTGTACAATATTTTTTTCATACTAAAGTGCGACTTTACGATTTTAATAACAAAATAACAATAACACAACAAGTTGTAATATTCTAAATCTTTACAAAAGTTATTTTTATATATATATTATAGGCTCGTATTCTATTAAATTAATAAACAATGTTATAATATTCATTCACATGAATAAAATTTAGTTCCAGGTTTTTCTAAAAGTTAAAAGAATATATATATGACGATATTTTCTCTCTCTCTCTCCACCTATAAAATCCAGGGTCATACCTAATGTTCAGTCCTGTCTATGTGCCTGACAAGAGATAAAAATATTTCTATGTTTCACAATCCATTTGGTTATTGCACAATTGAGAAAATTCCATCAGACCTTCTATTGGAAGTGAGTGAGTGAGGTTTTAATGGCACAAGAGCCAAAGTAGACTATGCTTCTATTGGGAGAGTGAATGATCTGCAGAATAATGATATGCTATCAATGATATTTAAATAAATGAAGATATTTATAAAAAAAGATATTTAGAGAACTCCATCTAAGAGAGTTCTATAAATATCTGTTTCGGATGATAACTGCCTCCAATTAAAATCATATTCTCGGGGATTTGTTTCTGTATTTGGCAGTACTAAACAATGTGAAAGGATAATTTCGTAAATGCAGTATGTAAAATCGCAATACAGATCGTTATTAATAAACAACCATTTGTGTAAACAACTTTATTGATAGGAAACACTAATTTCGAACTCTGGTTTGATGAAATATTATCACAGTTAAAACAATTGCAATCATCGTGGCAGTGGAACTTTTAACAAGTTCATTAATAAGTTTACTAATAAATGGAAATATTTTATTCCTTTGTCGCTGAATGTGTTAATATGTATATATAAATCGTTATGCAAAATATCACCTGCTAATAAAAAAAAACTGAAATTTTTGTTGCTGTTGTAATCGCTCAGTGAGTAGAATTATCCATATAAATATCTTTGAATTTATATATACTTACCGGTTCGATGAGCCTAAAAATATTATGATATTACCCTGCCCCAAAACATTTGCCTTTCTCTTTTCTACCCGATGCTTTGTTGAAGTAATAAAAATCAGACAATGCAATGGCATTAACATCAAAATAGAAAGGTGATTATTCTTTTTATTAAAAAGAAACCCTCGAGGAAGGCTTTAGATCCTATAACATTGGACAAAGTACAGCATTATGTTTAATATTAAATGCTACAATTCTTGTTTATAATTGTTAAAATCATTTTTAAAATTTTTTTAAATTCAATACGTATGGCAACGTTGTATTAAGATATAAAGCAGTCCGATCCCTATAATTTAAATTATTTGAAGATTATTTTTGAAAAAAATATGCAACCGAAGAGTTTCATTATTTTTTATACATAATATATACGAAATCTATCTTACAAAAGATAATGCATAAATTTGATTTACTTTTAAAACGAAATCAACAATTGTGATAGATGAAGATATGTTTCAATATTTAATTGCTTAAAATTATTACAACCAAGGATTTTTATATGATATATTTATTACATAAACAGGAGTTAAGTCATGAGTTGCATAGTATCATAGATAACTTGAAGAATTGTGAGAAATCGATAACTTTTTGTAAGTCGAATTTTTTTTTTTTTTTTTTTTTAGGATTTTTTACTCTTTTATCCAAATACGCTTTCATATATACTTTCAAATATTATGTATTATTCTAATAAAATTACGAGAAATTCTCTAAAACAGGAACCAGACCATGTTTTTACATATTGGCAATCAATTGAGTATGTTTCCTTTTAATGTATCACGTTAGATAAAATAAATTCTATTCAGAGTAATTATTAATTAATTACTTGATTTTTGAAAAATAATTCTATTCGGATACCAATAGTCCTGTTTGAATGAAAAGCAATCAAATTATTATTTTTAAAAAAAAATCATCAAACTTAATATTATTTCACAAATAACATATTGATTATTAATTCATATTATTACTTTATAAACATATCTCTTCATTTAAACCTTTTGAAAATTAAATGTAGATTTTAAAATCAAACGGTAGTTAATAAGTGATTATAAATCAGTCTTTTTTTTTTTTTTTCAGAAAGAAAGAGATTTTTGTTTCTCTTTTTTTAAAAAAAAATAAGTAAGAAAAATAAATAAAATAAAATTTGGTAAAGTGGAATTTTAAATGCTAATTTAGAATGGCAGCACTGAGAGAGTTCATACAACTTAATAAATTTCGATAAAAATAAAATTATATTTCAAAAAAAAATTTTTTTTTTACATTAAACAAAAATATTTTTGGGATATAAAGATTTTGAATCTTCCATTTCCAAAACGAAACAAAACAATATAACCTTATACACTTTTTCTAACATTAAAAAAGCTTTAAAAATATGAATAGGATATTTTTAATTAAAAAAATATATAACTAAATGTTGAAGAGTAATAAATCAATAACATACAATTTTCTTCTTAAATATTTTTCATAATTATTGATTATTTCCTCATTATTTAAAAATACTAAATCAAGACAGGAATGTCAAATTCAATCAAATGCTTTACATTCCCCCCCCCTTTTTTTTTTGCAACGTATAATTCCGCATTTTAATAATATAAAAAAACAACTCATAATTATCTATTTCAATTTTAAAAGCAAAAGTAGTGAAAGAATAAGCATTTTCTCTTCAAAATTTATAATACGGTTGCTGACACAGCCTGAAAAATGTAACTATTTCTTTTTTAACCCTATTTATATTCAAATTTTAGAACAAGATTAAGTTTACGTTTTGATCATGATCGACAGATTTAATGTTCATCAGCCTCGCTACATGGAGGGTTCGCGACCATGACCCTGGCATCAGAGCTCGACCCCACTATTCGACGAAAACAAAGACGGCCGCAAGTTCGTAACCATGATCACAAGGTTACCATAATCATGGCATTGTACGAAGAAAGTGGGTTTGAAATCTTGAAAAACCATGAACAGCCCAACGTCACAAAGTGATGAGAACAACTCCTAGTTGGCACTTCCCGCTCCAAAATTCCACACCTCTCCAACGGGAAGACCTGAAGCGTTCATCGGCCCTGCTACACGGCGGGTCTTAAGTGGCATCAGGGCTCACGCACGAAGGAAAGAAAACTGGCCATGTGTTCTCGATCATGACACTAGCCTACTGCTGCCGCTCCTATTATTTGTAGTGAAAATCTGTGGGGGTCTGGTTTTTGAACGCAGTCCTTTTAGAACTCGATTCACTTTTCACTTAATAATGTCAGCCCACTCGATCAATTTGGCCTCGGCCTATCCATTTTGAATTTAATTTAAATTCGATGAGAAAATTCGAATTTCATTTCGAAAAACTTATCATTTAAAAAAAAAAGGAACACATTATTTGTAGATATTTAAAATAGACTTTACATTTAACGTAAAGCACCTTCAAACGCAAAGGAATTCAGACCTTAACTGAAGTGTAGAAAATAAAGACAGTGGAGGTACTATATTAGTCGCTACCTTGGTAACCGATGGAGGAAAAACGAAAATGAGTGACCTTGACACGCCATGATAAAGTTACAGAATATAGACGGTGCTCTTACGAAAAGTATAAAGGGCGAGTTTTCTTACACATCGTCATTTCAAGCGTAGATTTCAGGAGGCATAGTGACGAACAGTAATCAGGAAAAGGCCATAGCCTGAAGAAATCTAGAAAGAAAGAAATGACAATGCGTAAGGAAACTCACGCTTTATGCTTTCCATTACAGCACCGTCTAGCGGTTGACCGCCTGCTTTCCACCAATATATTGTATGGTGAAAATTGCTTGCTAGATATTTTCTATTACTCCTTAAATTTTTAGCCATGAGTTTTGAAACACACCGTATGTAAAGTGGTTTATTAAGATTTATGGATAGTCGAAAAATATCAGTAATTTGACCAACGACAACAAAAAAAAAAGAAAAGATAGAAGTTAACTTGTTCAAAAAGAACATTAGGAAACAACTGCCACAATATCATTTATAAATTTAAATGATGTTTCCACTTTTACATTAAATAAAAACATGTTTGTTTTTTATTTCATTTTTTTTTTCACATGTTGCTTTACTAGTATTTTTCTAAAAATAAACTGTGACGATCCTGTTTAAATATAAATTATTAATCAATAAAGCATTCAAGCGAACGATATTGTCAAGAGTTAATGCGACTGAAAAAAACAAAGTCTACCCAATGGCTGTAAGCCAGCTAGGATTTTTTTTTTTATTCTTTTTGAAAACTGAAGCAAAACATTTATTTTTGTTGTTTTATTCGCTTAAGGGCCATATACAAATCTGGCATCGGATGCAAAATCATGCGCTAAATTTGACTTCGTGTTTTTTGCTGTTCTTCGTAAGCAAACTTGATTTTATTTGTGCCATTTCATTTTTCTTAAGAAATATTTCTATATAAAAATTTTTATATAGAATGAAACAAAATATATAATAAAAAATTGTCCCCCCCCTTGAACTTAAAAGTACTTTTACAGAAAAAAAATGTTAAGAATATTAAATCCCAAAGCACCCGAATGGGTAATTAGATCTAATTATTCTTTTTTTTTTTAAAAAAAAAATTAAGAATATATTCAATTCAAGAACATCTGAATTCGTAGTTAATGATAAATATTTTTATAAAAACATTTGTTAAGAATATTGAACTCAACAGTTGCGAGGGTCGCTTAATAAATCCCAAGAAATTCCAAGACCTAGAAAAAATTCCAATTAATATCGAAAATGGTTTGTTTTCCGTAAGCATCATGACTCCCTAGACAGCAGTCTAAGTCTCAGTTACTCGTTTTCGTGATCATGAGGCCTTTAACACCTCAAAAATTCTTCGTCATCACTTTTCCGACCGATGAGACCACCTTCGCCTTTTTCGAAAGATCCACCTGAGGTAACACAACGTTTTGATTTTTAATTGATTTCCGATTTGTAACGATTGAATCCATTTATCATAGACGGTGAAAACTCGATATGGCAGCAATCAAATTTTGATCTGGTTGCAAGTAACCATCAAAGCAAAACTAACTTATGAATCAATGTCAAATCTGTTTCGGCTCCGTGTAACAGATAGCAGCACCCAGTGGTAAAAATAATTTACTATATTGATGTCATCTATCTTCAAATACAAGTATTTTTTGAACCACACTCGTAATATAATCACCATCCATGTCATATTTGGATAATCAATATCTTTACCAGAGAAAGCAAATTTTTCAAAATATATTATTTACTTATTAAAACAATGAATAAATTTCAATTTCGAGGGAAATGAGAACAACTGTGCATTTTCGCTGTAAATATTTTTTTTGAAAATATGATTATCAAGGCATCTGAAGAAAAAGGAAACAATTAGATTTATTCCCAGACGTTATTTCTTCTAAAAATAATTAAAACAAAATAAAATTTCTGAAACTACAAAAGACTGAAAACATACAACGAATAGTTCACTACTGTGAAAACTTCTTTTCTAGCTATGAAAATATATTTCAATATTATTGATAATTGTATCTTCACTTTGTTCCAATACGATTATGTTAATTAATATCGAACCTAATTTTAATGTTTTAAAATCAATCAATCTCTGTTAAATATGTTTGTGCAAATTTTTTCGAAAAAATTTGAAAACATAAACTCAGTAAATTAATATTTTTCTTGTCTGTGAGATTTATCCATTGACATTTTATTTATTTTAAGTGTTCAGTATGGAAAAGAAAACATTTTTTAGCTTTGTGCTTAGTATACTCAAACACAATACAATATTTTCCTTTCATATAATTAATATCAAATACAAAAAAAAAAAACCTGTTTCGTTTTAATCAACATAAAATTGTCGGTAAGTGCTAGGAACAAAAATCAATAAGAACTTATACTTCTCTACTTCATTATTTTATTTAGTTCTTCTTAGAATAACTAACTCAAATAAATACAATATTCCAAAAAACAATCTTTTTACTGCTATTCTACGAAGGAGAAAAAAGTTAAAAAATAGTGTAATATTATTCATTTTCTACAAATATCGTCTGCGTCTTACAGAAGTAAGAATTGGAAGAAAAAAAATGAATTTAAAATAAATATCGTCTGCATTATACACAAATAATTAAACAATATGATATCTGCCAATAATAATTCTGGTCCAGATTTAACATAGCCTTTATTGAATATGAATTTAAATCATATGGGGTTTTTTTTTTTTGTTTTTTTTTGTTGTTGTTTTTGTTTTAGTAATTCATCAATAATTCTAGTTGAGAAATAATGGTGAAATTCCCAGACAAATTGCTTAAACAATACACACATATTCATATTTCATCCAAAATCATGTAAATCATACGTCATTATTCAATAAACCAAAGTAAATACATCTTTTGGTTATTGCCTCTTATAATTTTTTATAAAAAAAAATTTTTTTTTCCTAAAAATCTTCCGTTCAAAAACACTCTTGCATTACTTACCACCTTCATAGGAGTAGAATTCCAATTCGAAGAAATTCAATGAGAAATTTATGGATACCATCTTGTATTTTCTCATAAATCATCCGAACTTCTATAAAGTCATTTTCCTACGGTCCTGTGCCCTTCGAGTTATAAAAACTGGAATAACTTTTAGAAATTAGTGGTCATAAAATCACAAAAGAGTTGCTCGGAAATCGGAAAGACGTGATATTTTTGTGAAAACCGATTTTAACAAGTTAAAAAAGCACAACAAAAGAGAAATTAGAGAGATATTGGAGGCGTATAACAAAGGGTTGTTAATATTTTTTCGCGGGTGCGGATTCCTTTTTTCCGCGGAAAGACACAATCACAATAGCGTCCTCCGTTTGTATCAAGTCCATTAACTTTTCCCTTTTTCATAAATGGAACATAAATTATCGATTGTCGGTTGGAAATGAGCGCGTGATTTGGAATTTCTTTTATTCTTACTTTTTTTTTTTTTTTTTTTTTAGCATCGTTTGATAAAATTTTTACATCGAAAATGGAAATGGTTTTAAGAGAATCAACTTCGTAAAAGGTAAGTTATCAATTCCAGAAATATAATGAAAGCAGTGAATGTAATGCAATATCATTACCACCGAATTTTACGCTGTCTTTTGTTAAGAAACATTGCTAACATTTCATAATTAATTTTATAATATGTATTTAGGAACTCACCGTTAAGGTATCAAAATAAAGAAAATTATGAGATGAGTAATTTCAAAAAATAAACAAGTCCTTCCTGCCTTGAAATTTTTTTCTTTTCAAAATTTACTTGTGTTTTGATTTTTTTATGAATTTAATCTACCAACATTAGAGCAAACTTGGCGACTTTTTAAGGCTCCCATCTAACTGCCATTTTGATTTCGTGAAAGTAATTTTAATCAAATAAAATTTCGATTAAGGCTCCCGTCTACCCGCCATTTTGATTTCATCAGCTTAATGTTAATCCTATGGAATTTCGACTTGAATTCTCCCGTCTTTATTATTTGATCTATTTGAATGCAATAAAGTGCATCTGAAAGAACAAAAAACAATGAATGCTTCTGTGGAATTACTTTTTCCCTAAGATTTTTAAAAATATTTGAAAATATTCTTTAAAGACCGGAAAACTCGAAAACGAATAATTAAAATAAGAATAAAAATATTTTTAAAAATCTTAGGAAAAAAGTAATTCCCCAGAAGCATTGATTATTTTTTGCTCTTTCAAATGCACTTTATTGCATTCAAAAAGATCAAATAATAAAGATGTGAGAATTAAATTCAGAATTCCAAAGGATTAACATTACGTCCACGAAATCAAAATGGCGGGTAGACGGGAGCCTTAACGCTCTCAAATCTGTACTATTTTATCAATTTGAATGCAATAAAATGCATCTATAACAGAAAAAAAAAAATTCTGAGGAATTACTTTTTCTTTGATTTTTAAAAATATTTCTTAAAGACCGGAAAATCTACAAACGTATCATTAAAATAGGGATAAAAATATTTTTTTAAAAGTCAGAAGAAAAATGTAATTCCGTAGAAATTTTCATTATTTTCTGCTTTTTCGGATATTCTTCATTGCATTCAAATAGATAAAATAGTAAAGATTTGAAAATGGTAGTCGAAATTTCTTAGAATTAACATTACAATCACGAAATCGAAATCGACGGTAGCCGGGAGCATTAATCAATAAAATTAAAAAAAAGAAATTGTAACAAAGAAATTTAAATTGTTAAAAATAATTAAAATCATCATCATATTTGATTCAACAGCCAAAATGGGCCAAGGCCTTCTTTTGATGATCCCTCCAAGATAACGTGGCTTTTGCCTTACTCTGCCAACTCCTCTCCCCAATCACTTTAAAATCCGATTCAAAAAGATCAAGCCACCGTAGTTTGGGGGTCTTCCTGTTTCTCTACTAGTGAAGGGCTTTGCAACAAAAATCTTCACTGATTTTTTCTCATCCGTTTTAATAATATGAGGAGTTCTAGTTTATTCGTTTCACTTTTAATACATTTATGAATTAGGGTCATTAAAAATTCTATAAATATCAAAATTAAAACGTTTTCGCCAAAGACCATCTTCTTTGACCCAACCGAGAATACTTCTGAGAACCATTCTCTCAAAAACTGCAAATTTGTGATCTCTATTTTTAAATTCCTACTATTAGCTCACACTCTCCCTATATATATCTTGTTCAAATTTCCAATCGTCAATAAAATACTTTTTATTCATCCGCTATAAATTCAAATACTTTTTTTTAAACTTGTAGTGGATGACACCTGATGTTAATACAGCTTTTTCAAATATTAATAAATTTAATTGGTGAAAATACAGTTTAGTCCAACCACTTGGAGCGATTTCAAAAATTGCTAAACTTGGATATTTTTTTTTTTTGGCTGAACGTTAAGTCCGCAAAAAGAACCAGGGTAGCCATATTTGGCAAAATACCACCAAATAATTTCCGCCGCCAAAAGTGGTTGGGCTCAACTGCATTCCAACGATTTAATTTACCGTATGGATTAAGAAACAAGCCAATGCTTCTACTATGTCATTTGTCTTGCAATGGCAAAGTTGGTAGAGCGTCGACGTAGTTTCTTCATGCCTTCGGATCGAATCTTGTCGAAGCATATTTTTTTTATTTGATTATCAATAATTAAAATTAGTTTTATATGGAAGAAAAAAAATTCTATTGTATAAGATATTTAGCAGGTTATAAATTTAGGAATAAACACTGTCAGTGACGAAGCATGTAGATCGCTGGAAAAAAAACTTCTTTCGCCATTTAATATTGTGATTCTGTCCTATGTATATACATATTTATATTAATTGTAATTATTTAACAAAAAGAAACTAAAATAAAAATTTTCTTTATTGACCTAAGTAAGGATTGACTTAAATTTTTTTTTTATTACTTGTTAGTCAGAGACCAAGTTTCAGAGCCATACATCAAGATCAGCTTAATGAGAGTTTTATAAACATGAAGCTTCGTTTTTTCTGGAAAGAAAATGGGATCACAATAAAAAGTGGAATCCAAAGAACGTTTTGTTGGCCAGTGAAATACGATTTTGGAATTCAGATATAAACTCGTTATTTACGTTAACCGGACATCCAAGGTAATTAAAACATGATACAGTTTCAAACCAATGAGGGCAAAATTTTAAACACTTGAGGATGATAAAAATAGAAAAAATAATATATTTTTGTGTTTTAAAATAATATAAGAAATTTAAACAAATGTTTCAATTAATACTTCCTTTAACTTAGTTTCGTTCCGTTTGCTTTTAAATAAATTAACTCCACGCGTTCGAATTACACAACAAGCCATTGTCAATATACTTGTGAAACTGAATTAGAATCAAATGATTCTAATGATATCTATATTGCTTTATAAGCTCCATAATTTCCCATTAATTTAGGATATTGAGACTTAAATTCATTAAGTTTGTCGCATTTATTATCTACTCCTAATGGTAATTTCATCTCAACAAAGCTACATTTCATTTCAATTTATTTGTTTCAGTATGCGATAGATACAATTAAAAAAGGGCATAATTATCTTTGCAATATACAATATCATGTTTATTTATAACTAAAACAACTACATTTACGATAGATATAATTCTACACATACATATTCTAAGCATCCAACAAATCAGAACTCTTCGTAAAATTCACAACATGAAAGGAAACGACAACTATTAAATTTTAAAATATGATATGATAAAATATGATAAATATGATATGATAAATATGATAAAATATGATAATAAACCAAAAATTAACACATTCAGAAAATCAACCACAGAAAAGAAATATATATTACATATGTATATAATCATATTAATTATTTTAATTATAATAAGACCCCCTACCCTCGCCAAGTAATTTTCTGGACACATGTCAACATAGAAAAGACCACCAAAAAATGTCTAAAAATGTATAATTGAAGATCTAAACAGAATAAAGAATCCTTTTCTTAACATTTGTACTGCTATAGAACCAGTAACATTAATATTCTACACAGTTGCTAGTTTTTCTGAAGTATTCTAAAATGTTCTAAAAAGTGATGTTCACTCAGAATTTTTCTTTTGAGAGAGAGAGAATTACATTTTTTTTAACTTTTTAATATTCACTAACATTCGTATTTTAAAAATACTTTTAAGAAACAATATATTGTGCTGGTTTGAGTTTGTACGGAATTCCCTCGCTCCTCGTCCCCTTCTCTTACATACGCTTCTGGAAGGAGAATAATTATGAATTCTTGCAGAAAAATATTCTCAACCAAGCAACAATTATCAACAAATTGCAGCTCTGAAGAAAAAAAGATTGCTTCTTTGGAACAGATAAGAAGGCAATTTTCAATGACGCAAAAGTCACGGGACAGTTCTATTTAATTTCTCGAGTTGAAACCAAAGTTGAAACAGAAATTGGACGTCTTGGCCTTGCACTTCTGGAGACTCATTTGCGAAGGACGAAACTTCTAATGGCAAACAAATTAAAATAATATAACTATAAAATAAAATTTAAAAAAAAAAAGTAGAGAAATAATCACACTTAATTAAAATGCCATGAGGTACAAAAAAAATTAAGAATATTTTTAAAAAATAATGACGAAATACTCAGTTGATGAATAAAGATTTTCTTAGAAGTGCATGTTTACCATTTCTTAAATTAAAAGAGGCATGTCTGTTTATTTGCACATAGGTTTAACACGGATAAAAGGATAAAAATTTTAAAAAAATTTAAAATTTCCTTTGAGTGTCTTTTTCATTTATAATTTTCATAACTTAATTTTCATAGAAGCAACTTAGACCTAAAATAATGTGATCAAGATTTTATTAATTGATGAATAAATAAGGATTGATTCATTAATTAATAAACTCTTAATTCCCTCAGTTGATGAATAAACAAGGATTTTTATAGAAATACTTGTTTCCCACTTCTTAAGTTAAAAGTGGCTGTTTATTTGCACAAATGTTTAACACGTATAACAAAATGATAAAAGTTAAAATATTATTTAAAATATCTTTAAAGTCTAATATTTAATTTGTGTTAATTTATTTTTGAAAGATGTAACTCTGATTTATTTTAATGCTCAAGTGTTTATTAATTGATGAATAAATCCTTGTTTATATTCATCAATTAATAAACTCTTAATTCTCTCAGTCGATGAATAAATGAGGATTTCTTAGAAGTACACATGTTAACCATTTTTTAAGTTAAAAAAGGCGTGGCTCTTTATTTACACATATGTTTAACGTGGATAAATTGATTAAATAAATTGATGTGTGTGTGTGTGTGTGTGTGCGTGCGTGCGTGCGTGCGTGTGTGTGTAACAACTTTCTTTTAAATAGTACTATTGAATTGAAGTTATAAAAACAGTCGAAGTCAATTTCAGTTTCACAGAACTATTTTTTTTAAGCGGAGAAAGAGCTTCCACACGGCGGGAATTACTTAACTCCGCCGTTGGATACATATTATGATAGCATGTGTCTAACTACGAGAGTAACCAAGAGAGAAGTAACAAGAGAGCGTTTTTCGCTGTGTTTTAGTTTATATACTAGGGAAATCTCACTATATACGTCAGAGACCACCTGGTCTGGATAAAGGGACTTCAAGGGAATCTAAGTGTGGACCTAAAGTCTAGTAGGGATCATCCGTACAAGTCTGTACCATGGGAAGAATGTTCACTTTTCAGATTTTAAGTGCGCGTGTTTGAATAAATTAAAAAGAAAAAAAGGGAATCGTATCAGGAAATAAGAATGAACATTGTCTTTTAAAGGAGAGAATGGAAAAATTTAGTAAATTAAATTATTATGGTGAGAAATTAATGAGAATTAAGTTAAATCATTACACACACACACACACACACACACACACATATATATATATATAT
>BMAW01129302.1:689777-779331 GCA_019974015.1 Nephila pilipes | reverse complement strand
ATATATATATATATATATATATATATATATATATATATATATATATATATATATATATATATATATATATATATAAAGATCTATTTTACTTTCATAATTTAATTATAAGAGAAGTAACCCTGATATATTTTAATTTTTGTGAATGAATGTTTTATTGTGCTTGAAAATTCTTTTATTTGAAGGAGACAAAGAAATAAATTACTATTATGTTTTTTTTGTGTGTGTCCATATTCTACAGCATTCGCATGAAAAACATATTGAATCGTTTACTTTTTTCCTCCATGAATCTATTGAATCACTACGCGAGAGATGGATTCATTTTTGTGTCTAGACAAAACCTAATTTGTAAGAGTTTGTGCAACGATCCGTTAATTACAATAAAAGTCCTGAATATTTGCGTGTATTGCTTACAAGCGTGCTAATTATTATTTACCATAGATAATTAATTCTTGGTAAGATCATATAAAGGTCTGAAATTTTCTTGCCATCTCAATGAGTCAGACAGGATTTGATTTATTAACTTATTGAATTCTGTCGTTCCAAATTTACTCTAAACAGGAGCGAGAGAATTTTTTTTGCATGGTGGGAAGGCTTTTTCTACTTCAGCTTATTTCTCAAAATTAATTTCACATTTTGTTTTTCGAAGGTGAAATAATGCGATTGTGGAGTATAGGATTTCGAATATTAATTTTTTCTGAAAGATATATATATATAAAAAACCATACAGCGTAAAGAGTTTCAGTTTAAAATTTCACATGTACAGCAATCCTTATGGCTGAAATTTCAACACTATATCTGAGTGACCTTGATGCGGCAGCGTTAGTTTCGAACCTCAGAACAGTGGATCTTGAAAACAATGCGCAGCTGCCAACAATGTTGAAAGACGTATCATCCGGTAAATGAGTAAGGCGTCTTAACTTCTGTCTTTGATGAAAGAGAGTCATACTACTCCCCTCCAGTATCATCGTGAGGATGATACAAAAGAAAACAGTGATATTTTTTTGTACAGAAGGTTACTTGATTTCTTTTCAGCCCTTGCAATTGATATACATCCCTCCTATGGGAATTGGTTTTGTGGACAGTTTCCAATTGAGTCATCGTCTGTCTCGTGTTGGTGGCAGGGTCCATCGACACGTGCCAGAATGCGGAACTATCACGAGTCCTGGTTGTGTGCAGTTGTCTTAGTTAGACATACAGAGACCAAGTGTTCTGCTTCGAGTCATACAAACAGTAGTTCATAGGCTGTGCTGATTCAGTATATCATCCGAGACTTCGGCGGGATGTTTTTGCAACCCCGATGGAGAGAAAGGATTGTATGGTGATCTTGATGACAGTGCGTTGTTTGGGTTCCGAATGGTCGAAGAAAAGTTGACCTGGTTGCTTTCTACAGTACCTCTACTACTAGGCTGAAAAGACGTTCTCCTGGCATGAGTAGCAAAGCTTGTTTGTAGAAGAGAGTCTGCAAGGCTCATCGTTTATTAGCCTTGTCACTGGAAACGTCATAAAAATTATGAAGAGAGACCTCCAATTTTAAGCTAAACTCAAGTGATCGAGGATAGCACTTACGATAACATCTCTTTTCTAATTTTGTTATAAATATATGCGGACGGTTCTGAGACGGAATTTATACATATTACAGTTTTCGTACATTTTTGGAACAATACACGAGAGGTTGCTTTCGGTGTAGTATATAGGTTACCTTATAACTATTCTTCTAGCCTCTTCTTTTGTTATTTAAATCAGACTCGTTAGATTTAATTAAATAGTCAATAAGATACAATTCGAAGAAAAGCAGAAAACTTCAATTACAGTTTATTAGGTTTTCTACAAAGATGCATACAAGATCCTCTCTTAAATAACTCCCAAGTGTCTGAATCCTGAATTAAATGTCAAGGACATAACCCATTAACTCCCTCTACGCACCGTGAGGCGCTTTTAGAATGCAAGTAGGTTGGGTTAATTACTTGCTCAAACCAGGAAATATAACATTTTTTTAATCTTGGTTGTAATTGGAATCAACAACGAAGATAGTTAGATTACCGTTATATATATCTCACTATCCTCAATTCAATTCATTTGCACTTTTTACCTTTCATCTCATCTTCATTCAGTGGCCGTAGTAGCCTAGTGGTCATGGTTTTGGATTCGTAGCCGGCGGTTTTTCGTTCCGTTGCGGGTTCGATCCTTGGCCTCTAAGACTTGCCGTATATCTGGGGCTGATGCACGTTAAATTCGTCTAGGCTCAAAGTCTTCCCGTTGGCGTGATGTGGATGTTAGGAGAGGGTGCCAGCTCTGGTGTCGTCCTTGTGTCCTAGCAGTCAGAGTTTAAAATTGCGAGGTTCGTCTTAATGTATCAGTTGTTTCTAGTGCGTTGTTAATAAAAAAAACTAAACTCATCTTCATTCATTCAATCAAGTGACGAAGACGACACTTAAGCTTCAGTCTTCAACTGTCTGGCTATCATACAGTGGCTTTGAAAGCGTTAAAGTTAACGAAGATCCCTTATTCACGATTATTGACGCACTTAAAGGCACTATAGGTCAAATGGCGAGGACGTAACTTTGAGCTACGATCAAATGATGAGATAGCCCCAGGTTGGCATCACCACTTTCCATACTCCATATAATGCCAGTTTGAGTTGAAGCCCCTAAGAGATTTAAAGTGTTTCAACCCCATTACGATGGTTCGAACCCATGATTTAAAACTGCCATGCAGCAATGCTGACTCATGATACTGTTCTACATTGTCTTTTTTACGACCGTTATTATTTCATGACGGTCGTGGTGGAGCAAGGAATTCAAAATCATGATTTGACTCTCGAACGTTGCCGGACATACTATTGACCATGATTACATTTTATTGGATAAATAGCAGTGAAGATATCATCTCTTTCGATCGAAACATTGATAAAATAATTCGTCAATTCATAAATACAAATTTCATATGAATTATCCTATTTCTTTTCTAAATTCTAATAACAAAATGGAAGCTGTGTGCATTATTAGTGTCAACCGCTCTACTTTAAAAAATTATTTGCTATCGTAAGTGACAAATTTGAAGCTCTTTTTTTTGTTTGTTTAAGAAAAAAATTTATGAAAAGCAATTTAATAGTTTGGTTTTGGTTTCGTGCGTCGCACTAAACAAAGAAACGAGGGCTGTGGCCTTTACCTCGTATTTAAGCCTCAGTCAAGTGACGAGGACGATAGAGCTGGCATCCTCCTCTAATTTCCACCCCGCCTACGGGAGGACTTTGAGCCCCGACAGTTAAACGTGCACCAGTCCCGGCTACTCGGTGGGTCTTGGTGACATCAAGGCTCGAACCCACGACTCGACGAAAATCGCAAGCCACAAGTCAAAACCATGATCACTAGGCTACCGCTGCCCACAAAGCCATTTAATATTAATGAAGTAATTAAAGATGTTTTTTTTTTATATTACGAAAATATTTTAAAATTATTAAATAAATGTAAGAAGGTTGTTGAACCTCCCTTCTTGTCAGCAGTTTTATATTTTCTTTTATTTTTGCAAACGTTTAGATCAGGGGGTGGCGAATCTATGGGCTGCATATGGGTCGCTCATTGTGAACCTGTGGCCAGGAAGTTGGTCATTTGAGCAAAAATTTAAACTTTTATTGAAAATAAAGTACTAAAGAACATGCCACTATAATTCGTTCATATCATATCCCTTTACTATAAGAATATCTCAGTACACTGCCTCCTATCATCATATTTTCTTCTATATTCTTTTTTCCAGAAACAATTTAAGTTAAGCTTACCTTAAAAAGCTCGCCAGCCGTCCTTTGGGAGGTTGGGATATTACGCTATGTATACCTAACGAGTGGTTACAAGAGGCACGGCGTGGTGCGGCGTTATGTAGACACAAAGAGGGTGTAGATGCGGATCAAGCAGCAGTTACAAGCAATATGTTGACCCAGAAAAATATGGTTCCAGACCAAGACTGACGGTTTGGCGTCTTTTGATCGCTCATAATTTAGCATCATAATGTTTTACAATTGCGGTACATTCTTCTGAATAATATTTCGTACAAATACTTTTTATTTAATTCAATAGGTCTATAATTTCCTTTATTTTATTGCAGAATGATCTTTATTTCAATAACGCTCGGGAGAATTATTAGTTTCCCGCGACAGATTTGTGCTTCGTTCAAAAAAAAAATTACCCCCTCTTTTCACAGATACCAACATTAATTCCAATCACATAAAATTCAGGAATAAAGAGTTAATCCCATAATGACAGGAAATGATTTCTCCTATTGTCATTGCCACCAGATGTTCCCGAAAAGAGACGTTTTTAATGTGTCCGAAACACACTTTTTATAATAACGGCCCTGCGAGATTCGCATGGAGGTGCCGATGCACAGCCTACGGGTTAATTAATCCGTAACAGATTCAGAAATGAACCTTTCATGAATGAGCGCTGATATGTGACGCGCATAAAAGCATCGTCACGTGATTAAAACACAGAGTGGCGCAGAATCATAATGAATTCCACGGTTTCACCAATTATCTGTCTTATGAGCTGTAGAGAAGGAAGTTGTGGGGAAAAAAATTCAACATCAAAGGATTAAATGACATCGAGGATATTATATTGCTCTTTAAGAAGGCTTAATTGGTTTCCAAATTAAGGGAGGATAGATTTTTTTTTTCCCGTAATGGAATGGATGATTTTCGTTTTAACGAATTTTTTTTTTTTTTTTTTTTTTTTCAATTTCCAATTTAATACTGTTTTTAAGTTGTAAACAGGTATATCATATTAAAGACATTTAATGAAGTTTGAGGCTGGTTTCGCCTAATGTTACAGATTAGGACTCGAAATATGACCATTTTTCCGGATAGAAAATTGTTCCAAAATAAATATATTTCGACCACTATCCTTTAGAATATGGGTGTACAAATAGCGTTCGCTAAGAGTTTTTTTGTGGCCAGCCAAGACAGGCAGAAAAATGTTCTTGAAACTGAGATTTCTTTCCCGTATGTAAAATCATTCAAAGCAAAACTAGGAAACAACTAGCAGCAGAAGGAAGAAGACAATTAGTTTAGTTTAGTTTTTATTAACGTCGCACTAGAAGCAACACGAGGACTATTGGCGACGGACCTCTTAATTTTGAACCACGGTCAAGTAACGAGGACAACACCTGAGCTGGCACCCCCCTCTCCTAACATCCACACCACGCCAACGGGAGGACTTTGGGCCCCGAACAGATTTAACTTGCATCAGCCCCGGCTACACGACGGGTCTTTGGCGGCCAAGGATCGAACCCGCGACTGAACGATAACCACCGGCAGCTAGTCCACGACCTTGACCACTAGGCTACCGCGGCCCCGAGGAAGAAGGCAAACAGGAGAAAGTAATTATAATTATTTCCCTTTATTAGGAAAACAGAAAGTGTTTCTTTTCAAACTGCTTCCAAAACTAAATGTGTTGGCAACTATGGATGATATGAAATTAGCACAAAAAATAATTTGAATAAAATTTCCACTATTTCATTTAATTTATATTTATTGATTTTTATGTTACAACTTATAGATTTTCTGAAATGCAAATAAAACTTCCATTATCTTATTTTATTTATATTTATTGATTTTTACGGTACAATTTATACATTTTTCTGAAACGCAAAGTTAACTAATGAATGCAATCATTGTAAATGAAGCGGCCCACCGCTAGTCTCCGCTTCCACAAAGTGGCCAAATGTCATCCTCGTCACTTGACCGAAGTTCAAAATGTCGAGGTCCGTCGCCAATAGCCCTCGTGTTGCTTCTAGTGCGACGTTAATAAAAACTAAACAAAAACTCCACAAAGTGGCTCCTGAATCAGAATAATTGCCCAACCCTGCTTTAGAAAGTAATGTATTTCATAATACTACTGGTTTGTGTCTGAGTAAGTTCGTTTTCCGGTGTTAAATGGGATCCATAATTTGTCTCTTATACTGTAGTGCTAGATGGTTTTAACTTTAAATATTTAAGCGAAAAATTGTGTACTTTTGAAATGTTACTTAATTTTAAGAATACTGTGTATCAAATGCAACTTCGTCTTTTAACTAAAAATGGAGAATACAAAGTTGCAGCTTTTGAGAGAAAAATTCTCAGCGGCGTGAAGGAAATGGCCGTTGCCGAAGACGTTGTAATTCTGAAACTTTTACAATTTTCGATGAGCCTGGATATCATTAAATGCATTAAGAAGACACGATTCAATTGGGTGTCTCATATTTTGAAAAGGGATGAGAAAAATCTATTAAAGAAGTTTTTTGTTGTAAATCCTTTTACTAGACGGAAATGAGGAAGACCAAAACTGTTGTGGCTTAATTCTGTTGAATCGGAATTTAAGGTGATTGAGGAGAGGAACTGACAGACTAAAGAAAAAGGCAGATTTTCTTGGCGGAATCTTCAAAAGAAGGCCTTGGACCACCTTTGTTTGTTCAGTCAAATATGAAGAAGATGAGTAATAAATGGATGTACGCATTAGAACGTTTCGCATTTTTATGAAAATTAGACCGCTTTTCTACCTGAAAATATGTTTATAGTGTGGATCGGACTGTTTGACACTAGCCTTAATTGTGTCATTTCACGCATCTTCTTCTGGCCGTAGTAGCCTAGTGGTCATGGCTTCGGATTCGTGGCCGACGATTTTCGATCAGTCGCGGGTTCGATCCTTGGCCGCTTAAGACCCACCGTGTAGCTGGGGCTGATGCACGTTAAATCTGTTCGGGGCCCAAAGTCCTCCCGTTGGTGTGGTGTGAATGTTCGGAGAGGGGGGTGCCAGCTCAGGTGTCGTCCTCGTCACTTGACCGTGGTTCAAAATTACGAGGTCAGTCGACAATAGCCCTCGTGTTGCTTCTAGTGCGACATTAATGAAAACTAAACTAAACTAAAAGCAGCCTCTTCCTTATCTCCATCATGTTAAAAAATGACCAAGTTTGTAAGGAACATTTTTAAAAATTCACTCGCCTTACATTTACTAATTTTTCGGGTGCATTTATTATACTGTTATCATTTTTTCAAAGAGAGATTTATTCAAAAAAATATTTATGGTTTAAAATACATATAAATTTTCATCTTTTTGAAACGTTTCCCGAGTTATTCCGCATATTAATTTTCAACAAAGCTAATCGAAACTTCAAAGAGATGCTTTCATTAAATAATAATGCAAAAAATACTAACAAAAAAATTGGAGACTATATAATGTTGGACTATCTACGATTTGCTCATCACTATCCTCGGGAACTTTAGAGCAAATTGAATTGCATAAAATTACAATTTCTTCCCAACCAAAATGAGTCGCGGGTTCGAGCCTTGGTCACAAAAGACCCGCCCCGGGGCTGATGCACGTTAAATCTGTCGGGGCTTAAAGTCCTCCCGTTGGCATGGTGTGGAAGTTAGGAGAGAGGGTTGCCAGTTCAGGTGTCGTCCTCGTCACTTGACCGAGGTTCAAAATTACGAGGTCCATCTCCAATAGCCCTCGTGTTGCTTCTATTGCGACGTTAATACAAACTAAACTAAAAATTAAACCCAACCAAAATGAAACTTGATTAGGTAAATTGGATGAAGATTGTTGAGGCAATACGTAGACTGATCATGATCTTCTCAAGTTATTAACTCCTAATTTCAGTTTAGGTTAAATGACTATACCAGCAGAAGAAGGCGATCGGAAACATCCATATAAAACCTTTATTAAATGTAAACAATAATAATCAACATACCCACATCTCCATCTAAATAGCAGATAAACAAAAAAGGTGAGCTAGTGTGGAATGAAAAGAGAATGTGCACCAACAATATAGTCCACACTACTGTTACACCTTGATAATGTCGTAGTCATGACCTTTCGGTATCTGTATTAAGGTGGCGGTTACAGTAGCGTCACAATAGAAATGAAGTGAATTGAATTAGAGATAATAATATATAAATGAAATAAAATTAATGTAAAATGAAGGGAGATAGAAGATAAAAGCAAGCTGCTATCATCCACATGATGGTCATTTAATAGACTCAGTATACGAAGCGGGGATTTGACTTGATAATCACCGATAATGATCCTTTAGGACATAACCACTGAGATACAGGTCTTCAGTGAAAATCAAGAGTTTAGTTCGTGTTCCTGATTAGGGTTAATAATTGAAAAAACAACCTGTCCTTTTGAACCAGTTCATCTAAAAGAGCTAGAACACCCGAATCAGCGGTCCTCCAGAAATCTGTTCTTTGCCGGTTCGAACTATTCAGAGTTGTTTCCCCTCGCTACTCGGCATAAGAACGACTCGAGGGGGAGTGATTTTGTTTGGTAGGTAGTTCTTTGGCTCTTTTTCAACTGTTCAACCAATTCGCCAAAATTTTAAATCCTTTCTTGTCTTAGTGATTTTGTTCTCGCACATTGTTTGAACCACATGACTCAATTGTTCGGACTTACTTCACAGTAAGTGATAAACGTTCTTGTCAAACAATACAATTTCAGTCAACAATTTCCAATTTAAAACAACACATTAAGGTTAAGTATTCTGTAGTAAAGTTATGCTCCTAGAAGCGAAAGCTCTTTGATATCGTACCTGTAACTGCAATATAAAGCAATACGTTACATATGTGGTAAGTATTAAAATTTTAAAGACAGTTTTGTGTGGTTAGTAGTATAAATTATTGTAAGTTATGAATCTAATAGTAATAGGGTAAAAAAACAGTCTAATATTGAACAAATGACAAATTAAAGAAACGACATTTAGTACCTTATCGAACAAACTTGGAACAACATTGATGACATTATTGATGAATAAATTGTGCAACTAATTTTGTATTGTTGAAGATATAGGTTACCGTTATAATTAGCGATGAAAAAATTAGATTTCAAGTTTATTATTACCGGCATTTACCACATTTTATTTAAAAAAAATGCATAAGATGCTTTATTTTCTTTGTCTACTGATAAAATTAGAAAATGATATCTCTTTAATATTAATGTAATACAAAATATGTTTATTTAAAAATTTATCCGACTTGATTTTTCCTACAATTTGCAAAGTAATCAACTGTGAATATGTATATATATATATATAATTCTGTGGTGTTAAACATATTTGAGGTTTTATTCAAGGAATCTAAAGAACGTGTTAAAGGGCAGGTCTTTAAATGAATAGGACAGGAAATAACTGTTCATTTAAATTATCAGAAATTCTCATCCCTATGCCTGAAGGCATTAAATCCTTTGTAGAAAAAGGTAATGTTTTTTTTAACCTTTTAAGTTCTCTCTTCCACTCTCTTATATTTTTGCCGAAATACATCTTGATACATTATATAAATGTTAATGCGTTCTAGCCTTTGCAAAAAACACGGTTCCGTGTTTTAAATGCTTTAAATCTGTTTTCTATCTCAAACGTTGTGAGATAAGCCCTGAGATACCCTCTTGCATTTGCGTATCCATCCCTTGAATGTATGTTTTTAATACGCATGTACGTATTAAAAATCAAAAAACAATTATATTTGGCAGCAATCGATGCAGTACTGTACTTGCTTTCTTACAGGCTGGCAGGTGAACAGAAGCCCATAAGCCTTTCTGTGTGTCTGAATTAAATTTAAATAGTTAAAAATTGAAAAATATTGCTATGCTTTTCACGCTAGCTGCTGTGAAAGATTTTTCGCAAGCAAGCACGCTATGTTGGAAATAAATTATTTGGATACCGCCAGGAGGCGTCTTGTTTCTTGTTGCACGGGTTCATGGGTAATATTTCAGAGTACTTTTGGTTTTTGACCGCGTAAGGAGGGTTATTTCTTGTTTTGATGTAATTTCTCCTGACTGTTAAAGCGGGTTAAAATATGGGTAGTTTGGAAGCCCTAGTATAATTTGTAAATAGAGTAATTATTTGTTTATGTGTAATTGGCGCGTTGGCACTGTAAATAAATGTGTTTAAAAAAAGACAGCTCTCCCGCTTTTCCTTGTTGGATTATTAGCACACAAGCACCAAACGCCATTGGCTGTTTGTGGTGGGAGGGGGAGAGAAAGAATCTCTCTCTGAATGCAATAAGTGGGATTTTCCTATAAAAGTTTCTATGAGAATTTAGGAAGAAGTTAAGAAAATTTAAAATTAGGATTATTCTATTTAAGATAAAAAGAAACTACTTTAAATTTTAAGGAGAAATTCAGAAGTATTATTCTCTCATTTTTCAGGATTCGAATAGGAGCATAAACCCTGATAAAATGTCTCACTTTTCAAATGCATCATCAGAGTAGGGATTTTATATGTTACTTTCATTAAGTTTGGAAATGTCTTGGAGAAGTTACGCAGCTCTCTGGTGGTTGCGAATATGTTGTGTTTTTTTATTAATATGAGAATTTTGTTTAGATTGGGATCTTTCGGACTCAAGGTGCTTGTTGTTGGCTGGTTCGGATCTCCGGCCAAGAGGCTCCATCTGTCCAGGTCTTTTCATGATGTTAGCATAAAGTTCTTTTCGCTAACATAGCTTAGTTTCTGTTGTGAGAATTTAAGTTCGATCTATCGATTGTGGCTACTTCTTTTAGGTTTTGGTTTTTGAAACTTTGGACAGCACTGCCAAGATTTAATATGTACGTCATCGAAATCAGCGCAAATTGTTTTTTCCAGCTTGGTTTTAATCTCGCACTCAAGTGCGCCATCCCATTTGAGGCATCCCGGTGTGAGTCTGTGTTTTCTAATCTCATTGAATAATGTAATGTGTATCTTCTGTCTACCACAGCTCATACCTGCTTTTATCAGTAATGAACTTAATTTTCAAAAAAATGAATGAAACATAATAATGAAAACTTTCACATATTTGATTTTATAAAATTCATAAAACAATTCCCTTTAACTAGTTTACCTACCGATTGGCGCATTATTTTAATTAACATATAATTATAATCCAAGAAATTACAGAAAATATGGTAAATTATTTAGAATTTTAAGATAGCTGTGAAGCCATCCCATAATTTTACCTTGCGATTTTCACTATATTTTACAAATATGTATTTCTCTTTGACATGTGGCGGGACTAAAAGAGATTGATGTGGTGCTATAAATTGCAAAAACTTCTTGTCTTGTCCCTCTTTCATTGTTTCTCTCCCGTACAAAATCTTTTCATAAACTTCAATAAGCGTTATTGAAAACCATCATTAAAAAAAATTCTTTTTATAAATTTTATTTATTTTAAGGAACATATATCTACAGATATAAAAAATTAACTTCGGGGATTTATATTTTAATCACAGATCAAAGTCTTCCCTCACACACAACAACAACAAAATCTTTCCACTCAAAGTTAGGTATTTCAGCAAACAGTACATAAAAATAAATACAATAGTTGAAATTCAAATACTACTAACTTAAAATATGTTTGACGTAAATTAATTCTAATTTTTAATAACGCATCAGAGCATAAAAGATCATTATTTATCTCGGTAAAGAACATTGAACTGTGAAATGGTTATCTTATGATTACAAATGAAACTAATACTGAAAAATGACAACGAATATTTTTCTTAGAAGTTTATTGAAATTACTCTCAAAATATTATGGACCAAGAGCCCCTTCTTTAGAACTAAATGAACTTTAAGGGAAAATATAACCTAACAAAAGTCTAAAAACACTACTCTACTAACCCAGTTGCTAAGAGGCTACGGCAGCCACCTGACGATAATTGCGACTTCTTAATCGGCGATGCTGTAATCGAACATAAGATTTGGGCCTTGAGTTGACTAAAAAATCGTTGTGCCGAATAATAGGGCTTGGACTAGTGCTAAAAATTATTTAATTTATTTAAATTAAACTATGTTATTTAATTAAACTAGTGCTAAATGTTATTTAAATTAAACTAGTGCTAAAAGTCTTTACGTTGTGTAGAAGTTATACGTGTAAGGTAACATTACAAGTATCATTCTCCTTTAAACCCTAGTTAAATGAAATTGGGGCTCAAAGTCTTCATGTTGTGATGAAGAAATTAGATGTGTGAGGAACCAACTCAAAATATATAGCTAAGTACCAATTGAGATTTGAATTTTAAAAAAAAGGACTCAAAGTCTTTGTGTTACCAGCATAATGTACTGAACTAAGTTCTAGCTCAAATGTCATTCTCATGAACCCTATTTAAATGAAATCGGGGTTCAAAGTCTTCGTGTTCTGAAGAAGTTAGTCTGTGAGTTACCAGCCCAAAGTACTGAACCAAGGACTACCTCACATAGCATTCTCATAAGCTCTACTTAAACTAAATTGGGTCTCAATTTCTTCATGTTGTGAAAAGGGATAGATGTGAGAGGTAACAGCTTAAGGTACTGGGCTAGTACCAGTTTGAGGTACAATCTCGTTTGTCTAAAAAGAAATTTGGATTTAAAGTCTTTGTGTTTTGAAGGAGTTAGATGTGTGAGCTACCAACTTAAGGTACTGAGCCAAGTAATAGCTCAAATGTCATTCTCTTGAGCCCTATTTAAATGAAATTGGGATTCAAAGTCTTCACGCTATAAGAGGTTAGTGTGTGGTACCAGCTCAAGGCAATGGGGTCAGGAACAGCTTACATCCTCCTTTAAGCGAAACTAGTACTCAAAGTTTTCCAATTTGTGAAGGTGAGCTGAAGCGTCATCCCCTCATCACTTAAACATTGCTCAAAATTGCGATGTCGTGCCCAAATAGTCTTCAAATAACTCTTGAGCGATGTTATTACAAACAGACCAGTTACGAACATCCAAATGACATATTAAACAATGCTATATAGAAAATAGCTTTTAAAAAATGATACTCCGTTTTTCTTTAGGTATAAACAGAGAAATACGAGATGTAGCTTTTAAATAACGACAGATGCTGCTACAGAAGAAGTACGCATGCGCCAAACGTCAGCGAACGATAATTGCAGCATGAAGCCTTCTTTTTCGAATGCATTGCTTGTCCCTTTGTTAACAAATCCGTATAGCCATAGCCTTCATTCGCCTTAGAGTTATTTTTTATTTTGTCTGAAAAATGTCAAGAGAGTTACAAATTTTTGTGAAGTTTCACATGAAACTTGGAAAAAGCGCTATTGAAACTTATAATTTACTGTAGGAAGTGTATACCAATGAATGTTCCTCGCTTTCACGTGTTTTTGAGTGGTTTAAGCGATTTCAAGATCGCCGAGAAGACGTTGAAGATGATTTACGCCCAGATCGCCCTTCCACGTCAAAAACGGATGACAATATCGAAAGAATCGGTCGTCTGGTTCGATCTGACCATCGGTTAAGTATTCGTGCGATTGCTGAGACTGTAGGAATTGACAAAGAATCCGTGCGGCAAATTTTTCCTCCAAAACAATGCGGTGGCTCATTTCACATTGTCTGTCATGTGGTTTTTAGCCAAGTACAGCATCTCAGAATTAGACCATCCGCCTTAGTCGCCGGATCATGTGACTTGCGACTTCTATTTGTTTGCTAAGGAGAAATCTGCATTGAAAGGAACAACTTTCAACACTTTTTCGAACAATGGAAGACTCGCTAGAAGCATTGTAGGGATAGAGGAGGGGTATATGCCGAAGGTGATAATAAGTAAATATGTATGACATCAAAATAAAAAGAATTACAGCGTCAGTCCCGTTATTTAAAAGCCAAACCTTGTATTTAAATGTCTTTTTTCGTCTATTACCAAATAATTTAGAAGTAATTATCAGAAAACAGAAAGAATAAATTTTCTATGGAGTTATTTTTGCAAATAGAATTGATCCACTCAAACACGTAACATTAAAAGAATGAAAAACTTAAAAGTATCTGCTCAAAATCAGTGAAACTATTCTTGGAACAACCAGTTTAAGAACATCTAAAACGAAATACAAAATATATAATCTGCAAATATACAGTGGGTGAATCCCACAATTTTCTTCATCATATCAATTACGATTTGATTCTTGATGAAACTTTAACTCAAAGTGACAAGGTTTGGTCGCATCACCCAAAAGACATTGAACAGAAACAGAGAATCGTTTCCCAGACTGGTT
Organism: Nephila pilipes; assembly: GCA_019974015.1. Taxonomy (NCBI): domain Eukaryota; kingdom Metazoa; phylum Arthropoda; class Arachnida; order Araneae; family Nephilidae; genus Nephila; species Nephila pilipes. Next base: position 765,365 of record BMAW01129302.1, on the reverse strand, counting down.
ACTTCAAAGGCGTGGGTAGATTAAAGGTTACAATGTAAGTGGTTGGCAAGTTGTAAAAATACCAATAGACAATCGAGAAAAGATCAAGATCAAGGTCAGAGGAGCAAATTAATTCACAAACGCGTGTGATTGATCAACTATTTGAATGGCATCTTTGATAATGAATTCAGAACAGATCATCAAGATTTCAAGATACGATTTATATTCGATCAAGACATGAATAAAGATCATTATCATAGGCTGAAGTTTTTAATTATTATCTATAATGAAATCGCTGCTATAATCGACTTCATTTTCATTCGCGCTACGTGGGACATGCAAGTAATTAAGTTTGGAGCTCAGTTGCAAAATGAAGACCGAAACACTAAAATTCTAATTCAGATTCAACGATTCATTATTACAGAAATCACATTTCTGCCTTTGAATACTGATATGTCTCGAGAATGTTAGTCAATCCAGTGGCTGGTAGCAGAAATCTTACTTAGTGTATCAATTGTTCTTCATTTGCAAATTTCTAAGTACTTTTAATATGAAATCTAGGTAAATAAAAAATCAAGCACTGTTCAAAATTCCGCAAGAGCTTATGGCGTGCTCGAACAATAGCCATCTTCCCCAATTCTCTCTAATATATTCATAGCTATTAGAAGATTTGAGCAAAGGAAATAATTTTTCAAAATATAGGATGAAACAAGTAAATGTTATGGAAATTTGCTGACTGCTTCTCAAACCAAAAAAGAAAAACACTCTTCGCGCAGACTGATTTGGATTATCAGGACATCCGAGAGAAAAAAAATAAATTTGATTATACGTGGTTCTACAGCACTTCCATTTGCTAAAATTATTTATACTATAACAGTTTTAAAAAATTTTCCGTTAACATCGCACGAGAGTGGCACGAGTATTGTTCACGACGAAAAGGGTTTAGTTGCACTAGTGTTATTTTTATAGTTCTATAATTTTTCCCTCAACAGACACAAGTGAGAACAGCTATATTTAACCTTTTGTACATTATAAAAACCCAGCTATATTTAATTTTTTGTACATTAAAAAAAACCCAGCTATATTTAATCTTTTGTACATTAAAATATCAGCTATATTTAACATTTCTTAAAAAATAATTATTTATCTAAATCCTTATTCAATGTACAGAATTATCTAACATATGCAAGGCAGCCAGGAAACATTTCGAAACTTTATACCGTTACATACATACAACATAAAAAAGGCCAAGCATTTTGAGTACATGACTGTCAAGGAAAATAAAAAGCAGCGGAAAAGCAGCTTAAAGTTTTGAAAGTCAATCAAATGACTTAGCACATAGTTGAAGGAAATTTAAATAACTTGCTACAAAAGGTGGGTAGAGCTATGATATTCCGTACGTTTTTTGAAGAAAAACCATTTTTTTTTTATTTTTTTTTTTTATTTTTGTTCATTCTTAGGGTATTGTGCCCCCTTAACGAGGATGGTGGGGTTAATATAGGATTAAATATCCCCGCTGATACAAGACTTTCCATTGATTTGAGATATTTGTCACTTGTTTTTTTGATAAAACTTATTGTCAGAATACTAATAGCATAACATTTATTTTGTAGACATTATGGACGCAATAGCGGTCCCTTTCAGCGGGTCTTCTTTGAATTCATGATTACACCTCATTTCGACTTAAACATCGCTGACCTCACAGCCAGCGACTATGACCACTTGGCTACCGCAAGAACCATAAATCTCCCATACCTTGACTCCAAGCTACGATAGAGGGAAATTTTAGAATAAAAATATATCATCAGAGAAGATTACGGTGATGAATCTGATTGAGAATCCAAGGAAAATGATATTCCGGAATATACATATATTAAAAAGACTCCAAATTTCTCTTATTCTCAATTGAGGAATATATCATTAAATCGTGAAAAAGAGATCCGACTTCCCGCTCTCGTTATGAAGACCAACATTCCTGCATTTATAGTAAGGAGTACAGAACACAAATCAATAATTTATTTAGAGAAAAAAATAATTTTTTTCCAGAAAGCATGACACCTCAACAAAAACCGTGAAAACATTTCATCCTATTGATATATGTATACATAAAAAAAAGGAATGTTACATTATTCATAAATGTCACACACACAAAGCCAGCCAAACGTCAGCCCGATCCATCACAGGAAACTAATAAAATATGCACCGAGATCTTTCACCTCAATCAAAAACTGAAAAGAAAATTACAGTTATCGAATGACGAATTAGCATTCACTCAAATTATTCCCTCCGACCTTCCTGGGCCTATCTCCTCCAGAAAAAGAAAGCTCTTAAGTTCATTAACGCTGGTAACCTTGAAGAACCCCATGGCACGAACGTAATTTTCATTAGTATTATATAACTGCATTGGTAAGAAACTAAAAGAGGTGGATTAGCAACGCTAATTGAAGTCCTTGAAAGCACTGGAGCCTTCATCGAAGCAAAGGGAAACATTAATTTGCAGTTTCCCTTCGTCATAATTACTGGCAAGCTGTTATCTGTTATTATTCGTATTTCGTGGCTGAGCTTTCGTAGGAAACCGGTTTTGTTTCAATGTGCCAATAGGGACGGCCAGGCCGCTACTTGATGGAAATCTGTCAGGAGAGCTTTGATGGGCAATTTTAATTTAGTGTCTGTCGCGGAGGGGGCAATTTGTCCGGGTCTTTTCACTCCTTTTTGGAATGGTGTTTCATTATTTTTGGACTGCTGGATAAACATTTCAGGGGAAGAAATTAATCAGTACCTTTTCTTGGATCTCACAAAGAGAAAAATGACAGAGGACAGTTTCTTCTTCTTCTTTCCTCGGCGTGTATGTCTGAAAAAAATATATTCCATTTATTTCATCTTCCCAGCATTAACTGGAGATAAGGACGAGGATAATTGCTAGATCCTCATTAGCTTTTATATCAGACAAGAAAAATAATATAATTGTGGGATGCAATTTCCGAGATAAAAGAAATTTGATGACAGTGAGTAATTATATGCCACAAGAATACGTTATACTTTCCGATGCTTTTTTTCCCCTCCCCCTGATATATCTTCAGTCGCAGGTTGGTGGGTTGAAATAGTATTAAACATCCCTGCTGATACAAGACTTTCCATTGATTTGAGATATTTGTCACCCGTTTTTTTGATAAACTTTTCGTCATAACAGTAATGGCATAACATTTATTTTCCAGACATTATAGACGCAATAACAGGAAACAAATCCTAGTCTAGATGGACAATCGAATAAAATAATGGGTTCCTATACATTAAATCTAAATCGGATCATAGTTTTTGCAGGAAGGAATGAGAAAATTTAGAGATCAATCTAATGACGCCATACTGGGATATGGAAATTTTCACATAGATTCAATCTCCTACCTGATGGTCCCCTTCTTTTGCGAAGAACCTCGAAGAGGATGTAATAAGTTCTTAATCCTTTTGTCAACACGAGGTTCTTCCCAAATAACCCTACTTAGGTGTTATTTGTATGATATCCTTTAGTTTTCCGCTTATATATAAATATATAACACCGCTGGATTCTAGTTTCGATAACAATCATCTGGCTTCACAAACGTATTACCGGTCACATAATACAGGGTTATTCAAAATTCAATATTTTCAAAATTAAACGATTCTGAATGACAAGCAATACATGAAAACAAAGGGAAAATGTGGTAGTTATTTTTATAAATGCTCGATATAACTTCCTTTAGTTATACCTGTAATGTCAATTTGGTATGTAAATTCCTTCCAAATACGTTGTTAAGTGTCAGAGGTAATAGATTGTGCAACAGCAGAAATATGTTTTTTAAGTTCAAATAAATTTGTAGGCAATGGTGGCGCATTCACTTATCTTTTACTAACTCCTCAAAGGAAGAAATCGCTTCGGGGTATCAGGTGATAAGACATGATAATCACGTATCAGGTGACCAGCTGTGTAACATCCAAGTCATCTGAACCACTGCGTGAGTGAATGTAAAGTTAATCGGTGAAAGAGCCAGATGTGGTTATGCTGCGCCAAACAAGATTGAACTGTGGTCTAAACGTGAAGAAATTGAAAAAAAAGATGAAAATTGGTTGACAAGGGGGGGGGCGAAAATTGGGAAAGATCGCTAGGGTAACTCGGGGTTTCGTCACCCGTGTTTACCAAAGACAGTATACCCCACAGGAAAGAAAAAAATCACCAGAGTACCTCGGCTGGACCACTGCGAGGCAGCTCCGTGAAATATTCTTAAACATTTTTCCCGAAAGAGCCTTCCTGTGACCTTCATGAAGCTATCTATTTTTCACAACATAAAACTTTCAGTTTTCCTTTACATTCATGCAATACTTATCATTCTGCGTAGTTTACTTTTGAAAATACGACACTTTGAAATATGATGGATCATTTTAAATAACTCTGTATATATCGATTAATTAATTTGTATAACTGAATTCGTTCTCTTGTATGCTTTGTTACTACTAGATGGTTTAATTTTACATCTAGTTAATTTATGCTAAGTAGATGATGCAACCTAACACATCAATCAATAACTCCCGAGACTAACCCAGAGATGGCGCTCGTAGTAAACCAGTAACCAGGTCTTTCTAGAATTCTAACCTTTGCTTGAAACGTGTCAAAATTTTAAGTCGATCGGACCAGAAACAGCTGAGTTATCGAGGTTGGAGTAAAGTCGTTTTGTAGTTTGTTTAAAAAATGGAAAAAACCGAGTTTCGTGTTCTGATAAAACATTGTTTTTTAATGGGTAAAAACACCGTGCAAGCGAAACAATGGATTGAAAAATGTTACCCGGACTCTTGTCCGTCAAAAGCAACGATTTGTCGGTGGTTTGCCGAGTTTAAACGTGGTCGTACCGACACAAATGACGCGGAACGCTCGGGTAGACTTGTGGAAGCCGTTACACCGGAAAATGTGAGTGAAGTGACAAAAATTATAATGAAAGATCGTAAAGTGAAGCTCCGTGAGATTGCTGAGATGACACAGATATCATATGGAAGTGTATTTACTGAAAAAGGTTTTTTGAAGTAAAGTGAAAAAGGTTTATTCCAAGTGGGTGCCGCGATTGCTTTCGATGGAACAAAAATAGCAACGAGTCGATGATTCAAAAAGCTGTTTATCGCTATTTACTCGCAACAAAAAAGATTTCTTGCGGGGGGGGAAAGATTTGGAAAAGCGTTGGAACGATTGTATCACCCTAAAAGGTGATTAACAAAAGGTGTTATGTTGATGAATAAAAAAAATTTTTGCAAAAAAAATGTTGTTTTCAATGTTAGTCTCGAGAGTTATTGATTGATGTGTTATTTCATCTTCAATAAAAGCTGTCCAGACATTTGCAGGTGTGAGGTTTTACCGGGAAAAGGGCTTGATAGGTCTAAGCCCTGACTGAACGCGCTTGGTGTCTGGCTTTGAGTGAGTAAACAAGCCAATATCCATTGCACCTTTCTAAAATGCAACGCTAGCATCAATTAAGAGAATTTCAGAAAGAAATTCAAAGTTATGAAGTTTTATTTAAAATTCTACACAAAACTATTGAAAAGTCAGTAACGATTCAATGAACATTTTTTTTATTACTTTTGATAATATTTATACAGTTATTGCTGATATAAATGGACATAAATTTTGTAATCCCTCTGATAACTATGCTTCAGCTTTCTGTTTTTTTTATAGTTTAGTTTTTTATTAACGTCACACTAGAAGCAATACGAGGGCTATTGGCGATGGACCTCGTAATTTTGAACCACGGTCAATTGACGAGAATGACACCTGAGCTGGCACCCCCTTCTCCTAATATCCACACCAATGGGAGGATATTAGGAGAAGGAGGTTCAAGGGGGTGCCAAACAGATTTAACGTGCATCAGCTCCGGCTACACGGCGGGTCTTTGGCGGCCAAGGATTGAACCCGCGACTGAACGAAAACCGCCGGCCGCGAGTCCACGACCTTGACCACTAGGCTACTGCGGCCCCTTCAGCTTTCTGTAAGAAATGATTCAATTTTTATTAAAGATTTCCGAAATATTATTAATTCACATTACGAAAAGAGTGACAATTTCCCCCCCTCAAAATGGGACACCTGCTAATTTTAAGGTTATAGTAAGTGTATTTAAAAAAAAATATGTTTTTCATCACAGTTTTTAATTTATTACTGATAAGCACAGAAATAAACACATGAAAATGAATAATTTATTATAATCATACATTTTTCTGAAAAACAAATTTGCGTAAGTATAGTTGGAGTCAATTTCAAATAAGAACGAAATTCTTGACATGACTTTTTAAAATTTACTTAGGTTATTAACCCCTTGACATGTAATGACACGTTCGAGTCGTCATTCTTTTCATGTGGCACTGTAGTCTAACTCATCCCGAGCTGTTTTGGGAGAAGGACGAGCAGTATATTATTAGATTACTCAGTACTTGTACTCGGTACTTGTCTGTTATAGCGGCGCCCGTCAAATTACGATTACGCTAAGTCATTGCCAAACTCGTGAAACCTATCTTTTGATGCAGTCTATTTGGCGATATTTCTTAGTCCCTTGGCGATTCATCATTGGGCGCCAGTATAACGGACAAGTACCGATTACTCAATTGATTCTGGTTTGTTTACAAAGTTCAAGAGATGCTCCATCCTCCTACTTTTTCAACATAACAATAACAAAAATGCATCTACAAATCAGTTATTCAGAAAGAAGCAGTATTGCAGTGATCTCGCATGGCGAATGCCATGCTAAACAATAACTCTCCATTCTAAATCTACATATTCCAAACATCAGAACTACTAAATTATTTTTTAATTGTTCTCAATTAACATAAAATACCCACCAGATTAAAAATGTTCTTCTATAACAACCTGAATTAAAAAAAAAAACGCCGTTCTCTTTTTCAGTACAAGCAGAGTCAAATTAAATACTACTTTTTGAAAGCATCAAATTCTGTTCTATTTGTATGTCAAGGGGTTAACATACTTTTAAAAAACTGCGACTTTAAAATGTGTTTTTTCGTTCGGCAGCAACTTATTCATGTGAAGAAAAAAAATACCCATACGAGTGCGTGTTTTTTTCTTTGAAATTATTACAGAGGGTTAGGCTTCCCGGATCTGAGCTTAGCGAAGGCTGGACAGTTTACCTGAAAACGGAACGGCCCGGTTCAAAAAACGGAGCATTTGGTCATTTTAGGTCTCAAGAGAAAGGCTTTTACTCTTTGAATTTTTTGAACATACTTATTAAGGCAGAGCTTCTCAAAAGTGTAAGTGTCGTGACCTAATTTACAGTCGCAGAAATTTTAGCAAAATTAAAAAAAAAAGTAATAACTATTTCTTTTTTTTAAATAATCATAAGGAAACGAGTATATTGCAATATCAAATAGAAATCCAAGATTTAACCTTAAATGGTGAATATAAAATATTATCAGCTCATCGATATAACTGTCTTTAATAAATGGTACAATAGTTTAAAGTATCTTAAAAAAATATCTCATTGAGATTAATTATGACCAAATGCATCTTGTTTATATAAACTTGTATATCTTAAGTCGCACAAATATTTGCTCAGATAAAACAGGCCGCAAGAGAAAAATAGTATTAGAAACCCTAAATTTAGATCATTGCAATTTTAACATCGTCATTGCAAATAAACTGACAGTGTGAGTAATGTTGCAAGTTCGGAATTTCCTAATCAAAATCAATTAAAAATAGCTAACGAGCGCTCTGGCAATTCTGTTCATTATTATCGAATTAACCATAAAAAGGGAGTTTCCCGAGAATTTCTCCCTCATTCCAAAGAATTGTGATTCATCGTCTTTCTTCCGAGAAATGACGTTCTTCTCGGTTATTCCCAAGTCGTGCAATATTACAAAAGTGGCAAACTAATCGATTGCTTTTTTTTTTTTTTTTACACATAAGTTCGAAATAAGATTTTAAAATTTAAAATAATTAATGGCTCAGTAATTCTACTTGTGACCCACTAATAATTCACGAAACTTTCCTGATTTTGGTTACTTTAAAATTGAGATAAAATGCAACTTAGTAAGAAAACTTAAGCACGTTGGATTTTTTTTTTGCATTTAAAAAAAATTGCAATGAAATATGTCGATCTGTGTGTGTTTTATTTAATAACGTCGAATGAAGGGTACTATGTTAATAGTGAGGGTACAAACAAGTCTTCATTTTCTGAACTTCCAAATCAATCTTCAAGGCTTGAGATCTTTAAAGAGCTAATAGGATTTAATGTGCGACTACTATTAGTATTCCAGACAATCATTACCAAACCATGATTCCAGCAATCAGTTAACAGCCCTTACAAGTTCTTTAAAAAATTATCAAATTTGATAAACCACATAGTTTAATTTTAAAGCAATAGAATAAACAGAAAAGAGTTTAGATTTAATCGTTACTGGTTAATATTAAAAGTTTTAAGAGATGTGAAAAGTTGGTTAATTCAATTAATCTCATTGGCTTCAGTTTTTTCCAGAAAGTGTTATCTAATTTTTGAAGTATACAACTGTGTGTTCAAACTCTAGATCCATAAACTTCTACACACAGGATTCTTTTTTATGAATTAAATGAATTAATGCTTAATATCTTCATTTTAATACATTTAAAAAAGGCAACATACACACATTTTTAAAATTTTGGGGACAAAAACTGCACTTATTCTACACTTAAAATGAAAAAGAGTGAGTGAAAGGAAAGGTTTATGACATATTAAAAGTTTCAATATAATCAATTGAAAGGGTTTTAGAAGTACTGATGAGTTGTTTTAAATGTATAAGACATATTTAATATTGCTAACTGATATAACCTTCATAACAATTATTAATTAAAAAGCAACAACTTATTAATTTACTATTCATTTAAAATCGCAATTAAAAGGTATAAAAAAAATTATAAGATTACTCAGATAAGTTTGGCATATTTTAACTATTAACAAAAAATATATACAAATAAATTAAATAATCTTATTTTGTTTCAAAACATGAGCTGCACAAAGGCAAATTTTTATTATAGTTATACACAGCTGAAAGAATATATTATAGGCAATCTTTATAGCTATAATTAATAATCTTAACATCATTCAAAATATATTGGGATTATATTACATAGATATGTTTTAAAATGCAAGATGGATTATAATAAGAATCAATTTCAAAATTTAATCAAAGTTTATAAAAATTCTTTAGTTGACAGTGCTTTTATTAATCCTCAAAAAATCTATTTGAAAAATAAAGATTGTGTTGTTTTACACGATTAATATTTACTCATCTACATACAAAGGCTACTTTTCATTAATAAAACAAAAACATGAAGCTCATTTATGCATAATAAAAACAAGTATTAAACAATTACTCTACACTAATTATTAAAATAAAAAACACTATATGCACATTTTAATTTAAAAATATGTAAATATGCATATTATGTAATATGTAAGTATGCAAAGCATATACAAAAAAAATTAGCTCCTTAAATATTTTATGGTTCATTCCCTCCAAAAATACAATTAAAACACTAGTTTCAAATATAATGCTATTGAATATAAAATACATGAGGAAAGGACAAATACTAAAAGTAAATTTTAATTTTTTTTCATCACAATTTTTTTAAAAAATTGCTCTAAAATCCTCATTTTAAACTCCATTATAAAATTCAAATATTAAGTAATTAACAGTCAAATGTAATATATGTACACACTATTCCACATTATTTTACATATATCCACATACGAGTAATAAAATGGTTTTGTTCTTATATTTAGAAAATTATAAATACCGGTAAATAAATTTATCACAATTGATCAAAACTACTGGACATTTTATTAATAATAAAAATTAAAATTAGTTCTATTAGAATTAAACTTAAGGTAATGTATAAATTCAACAAAAAATATTGTAAATATTTTTTATGTAGCCTATTACATAATACTGTTAAATACAGTTTGAAGATGAAAGTTTAATAAAGCTGATTACAAATTTAATTTTTAAAAATAAAAACTCAAAATAAAGGATTCACTAAAAACTAAAAATACTGTCAAGAATTTACATCTTTATTTTTGTCACATATTGCACAATCAATAATGGTACTTAAGGAGCAATTATCACAGTCAACAAGTAACAGTTCCTCACTTATTTCAGTCCTAGATAAAATATATTTTCCACCACATCTACAGTCCTTTTCATACTGGTCTAACTTCGAATTATAAGAAGTATCTGAAAGACTAATTTCTTCCTGCACTGGATGAATAGAATGAAGCTCTGATGCTCTAAATTCAGCATCATACTTTTTACGAAGATTATCGTCACTCAAGATTTTCCATGCTTCATCAATGAGACGAAATTGTGTGGAATGCTGATTACTGTTTTTGTCAGGATGGTGTTCACGTATCAGACTATGATAAGATTTTTTAATCTCCTCACGGGATGAGGTAATAGATACACCCAATACTTCATAATAATTCTCCATCTGAAAAAAAGTTTAAAAGAGCTTTAAAAAATTACTTTTAAAGACATTTAACAGTCTGATTAGAATTTAAACAACTTATACAGCATCAAAAAACTAAATAAAAACAAAAGCATTTCATTCATTCAACAGGTAACTCTGGAAAATTTTATTACATGAATTGCAAAAGTAGAATATTATATAGATGTATATAGTTTCACCAATTACTAACATACTTTGAAGTATTTAAGCACAACATAACCTCCTGGCTTTAAAATAAAGGCTTTTTTTTTAAAAAAAATATGCATTTCAAAATATTCAGGATTAATTCTAAACACATGTTTTGTTAATTAAATGAACAATATACGAAAAACATCTTATGGTAATATGAAGTAGAAACTATTCTATAATTCAAAGAAAAATTCTTTTCCTAACTTCAATAACAAATGGCAAGTTATCAATACAAACAAATATAGTGATTCCACTGCACGCATATATATTTTACCAGACATAAACCATGCAAAAATAAAATTTTAAAGAAATAAAAATAAATAATGTCAAAAAATTAGGAAATGAATGCAAGAACAATTATGCCCAGCAGTACATTCCATAAATTCCGCTCTTAAAAATTCCTTTTTGAATTCACAAAATTTAAAAAGAAGCAACAGATTCAATTTTTATACAACACATTATTCTAAATAATTTACAATTTACAGAAGGGACCCAAGTGCATAAATTTTGGAAATAGATTGACTGAAATAATAGGATAACTTTGTACAATTTATTCAAATTTTTCTTTTGCGAGTTAACAAATAAATTTATCGCAATTAACGGATGCACATCATTTTTATACCAAGGCCAGTATTTGATTTTCATTAGAAAGTAATTAAAATAAGTCTTAAAGTCAAACAAAATTGATAATTTTTGTGCAAAATAAAAAATATTTCTGAAAAAATTTCTAGAATATACTAGTATTACTTCATTATTACATTGAAAATCAAACAAAACCATAACACATGGAGATTCTTATAAATTTTGAAGAGCAATGCAAATAAAAATCAAATTAAAGAAAAATTTGCAGGAAAAAAAAAAGAACACTTATTGAACTATGTTTTTACTTCTTAAAAAAATAATGTACACACATTTGTTAACAGATTATTTTACAAATACCAATGCAATATTTCAAAGCATCTTGTATGCTAGAATCAAGGATTTAAAAGGGGGAAATAATTTTTAATCTATGTTTAGAAGCACTTAAAATTTAATTGCAAGATTTTCCCTTTATGCAAGATTTTTGATGGATGCAAATTTTAAGTCATTTTTATCAAAACTTAAAGCAAACCTACATCTTAGGGTTAGTTTTGCAAACTGTAACTAACCATAAATATTCGCACACATACAACACTCTATGGAAAAAAAATTAAAAATTATACTGATATACATTTTATCTTTTACATATATAAATTTAAATAGTTTATAATAAAATTCTTAATTCTGTTTTTTTTTCAGGCACAATAGTTCAAAAATAGTTTTATTCTTTAATTTAAGCACTTGAGTTTTCCTTTTTAAAAGAATTATATAATCCTTTATACTTATACATTAGATTAACAGTAGCTATTTAAAAACCTTATGATAAATCATGAAATGTCTTTTAAGACTTAAAAAAGTTATTGTAAAAAAGCAGAGTTTTAATTTAAAAAAAAATATGCATCATTAATGTAATAAATCCTGCAATTATTAAAGAAGTTCATTCAAAATGAATGGGAACATTTTCATAGAAATTTTAGGTATCTATTAATTTTACACATTTTTTTATGACTTTACTTAAATATACCTATATTATCACTATTCATAAAGAAACCCATTCAAAGTTTATAGTATGGAAATAATACACTAGACTCCAAGTATAAAATAAAGAATTTCATGCCTCTTTAATAGATAAATTAATTCAATTCTAAACTTTAAAAAGTTCCTCTTTTCAAAAACTTTTCCTTTAAAAATTCATATACATAGTTTTTCTGAGTATTCAAGAATAAATATATCCAAATTTTTATAATGTAAAACAAAATGGAGCCTAAGTACAATTTACATACAAGAACTCGGTATGAATAAAATGACATGATATTTCTGCTACTGATTCATGACTAGCTTGGTACATGATCTTGAGACATTTGCTAGATTCAAAAAGAGAAGAGAGAAGAACATAACTTACGAAAAGTTGAAATAAATCAGGAGCTATGGAATTTTGTATGTAAAGGAGGTAAAATTAGGAATTAGTAGGACATCAGTAATATTAGTGCACTGGATAAAATCGCCACTCTGGCTATCACTAAAAAAATTATTACAGGAAATACAACAAAGAAATATAATACAAGATTAATTTTAAAAATTCAAAGATTCAATGAAAATTTAAAAATGTTCCTAAAAAAACATCTTTATTTTTAATTAAAAGATTAATCTTATTTTTCCTAAATGAAAAACATTTGATTTCTGATAGTAGTAATATATTGCAGCGCGGCACTACATAAAAGGTTTAAAATTAAGAAATTAAATAAAAAGTACAGAAGCAAATTGAATGAATTATTTTATAAAAGAGTAAACAATAACTGAAAATTTGTAAATTGTTTACTAGGTACAAATCATAAAAAGGTAGACTTAAGACGAAACTTAATTAAAATATTTCTTACTAGAAAAATCAAACATAGCAACATTAATGCAATCTTAAAACTATAACACACATATGTATTTTAATTTTATCAATATATCTTAGCATGGACAACAATGCTCTAAATATAACAGCTTCATTCAGAGTTAGGAGCATAAACTAAATAAAATAACATAAGATTTCTGGAGGAATAAATTTTTTATTTTGCAGTTTTTTCATATCAGATTACATTAACACAAATGCCCTATAAAGAACAACATATTTCTAATTATAATTTAAAGAATCGGTGGTGGGATTCAAATAATTTAAGTGGTTTGCTACCTACTGAATTTTAAAGTCGTCTGCATTTCAGGTAAAAAAAAAACCAATTTGGTTATGAAATTTGCTAAACTTGATTTGTTGGCTAAATTTGATGGAAAATTAAGTTATTGGTTCAGTTGAATCACATGCATGTCCAAAAACAATGTTTGCATTCTTCCCATTCAAATATTTTCTTAAAAAATTTAACAAGCAAGTAGAGATTCCTTATAAATTCATGATTTCAATTTTGTGAAGAACAAACTAAGTCAAACTTGAACTACATAAAAGACTACAGACCTTATGATTCTGAATCCAAAACCACAGGAGAAAATACCAAAGCCAATAGCACATAAATAAATTATAAAGATTTAACTGAAACATTGACTATGAAGTCCAGTGGTATTAAATGTACAGAAGACTGTATCCTGCATTAGCCTACTAAATTACATGCAAATCTGACACCCATAACCACAAATCTAGCTATTCTTGTTAAACTATGCCTACAATCTTAAGAATATAATATTAAATAATAATTTTTAAAAAAGTTCATGGCATGTAGTTAAAATCCCATTAACTATGGAAATAGGAACAATTCTAGCCAAACTTAATTTTAATTCAATTATACCAATTGAATCATTATTTGGCATTATAGTCAAAGGGATTTTTTGTTCAATATTATAGCTCAAAAACTCAAGATATTTAAATTTACTAAAAAAGTCTTTACAACAAAAAAAAAAAATTTCAACTTGGAAAATTCTATTGTATCATTCGGCAACATATAAAGTTATTCACATTACTTTGCTATACATACAAGTACAAACAAAATAAATGTTACCAATAATGGAAAATACATATTTTTCATTCTTTGGAAACCAAAGATTAAAAAAGAGCTTAGTTATTTCCATATACCTAAATACAACATTAACAGAAAGTTAAAATAAATCATTACATTTTCCCCCATCAAATTTGTAATGGACAAGATAAATAATAAATTTTATAAAAATTAACAAGTTTAGCAAATTTCAAACAATTGCATATTCTAGGATTTTTAAAATCATGCAAAATTTTAAGACTTTAATTACATTACATCTGTAATTACTGGTTTCCAAAATTTAAAGAATAATCACAACAATAGTGATTAGTTGCTACCAATCTGAATCATTTTGAATATGTTATTGTAAAAAAATTCTAAATAAAATGACAATGTGCAAACTTAGTGATGCTATTGGAATGTGTCATTTTTAAGCAGGAGAAACAATAAAGAATAGGGTTAGACATTGCTGTTATATTGAGACAAACAATTTGCAATAGCCAATTTGTTACAATAATTCCAAGACATTTGTCCAAAGAGGTACAATAGAGAGACATTGGGAGACTTGAGGCAGGTCAAACTCTGGGTGGACAAATGACTCAATGCCTTCATAGACTTTGCATTACTTTTAAGATGCCAATTTAGCATCCAGAAGGCTCAGTCTGAGGACAGCAATGTCCAATTTTTAAAGTTATATGCATGAGGGAATAGAACCCTACCACAGCCTCCCTTATTGAAACCACAAGAAAGTTGGTGTAGATGTCTACCATGCATAGAAGTCTTCAGGAAGGTGAACTTTATGCAAAATGACTAGCATTAGTATGCCACTCACCTCGGATCAAAAGAAAGAATATGCCCACTGGATGGCTGATCAATTGTGGCCTTTTCTCTTCGTAGATAAATCAAGGTTTAGCCCCCAAAGCAACAGTAGGCATTGTTTGATTTGGAGAGGGCAGAGAAGATATCTATCAAACACTGGTGAAAGATTTTCATATTGAGGATTCAATGTCTGTTTGGGATGATGTCTCTTTGGGTAGACACAAAGATCTCCATACCTTTCCACATTGAACTATGAATGCTCACTGGATCTTATGTAGATCCTAATGCAGTACAATAGGTAATAATTTCATCCTACAGGATGACAGTGCTAGTCTCAACAGGGCTCGCACTGTGGAAGATTATCTTCAACACCAAACAATTCAGTGCATGGAATGCCAATTCAATCACCAGACTTAAAATCTCATCAGGCATGTTTTATATACTTTGGAAAGACATGTTGCTGCTCTCAATTCACCACATCAGACATTTGCCACACTTAAAACTGCCTTGCAAGAGTAATGGCTCTCACTGGCCGGCGCGGCCCAAGGAGTTCATAGATCACTAATTTACAGAATCACACATTATTCTATGCATGCAATGATAAATTAAATTTCTTAGTTTTATACATGGTACTACTTTCTAAAACTATAATGTCTTATTTCAATTGGTTCAATTTCATTACATTCTAGATGTAATTTTTAGAATAATCACCATTTTTATAATTTTTCCTTAATTTATAGAAACCAGAGTAATTGTTCATCTTTCACTGATATTACAAATACAGTTGAGTATCATTATAAAAAAGACTGTTGTAAATCCAATAAAAAGTTCACTATAACCAAAGTTATCCTTTACCTATCCAATTTTATTAAAACATTGATCAGGAACAGATTTTTTCCAAATGTTGGAAACGGATTTTGACAAGGAAACTTAATTACAATTGATTGATTTCCATCTTCAATGTTTCTTTCTTTTTTTTTTAATTGCAAATGCTCTCCCTTTTATTGAACTTGTCAATTTTATCAATTTTTTTCAGATATAAGAATGCCTGAAATGTATCAAGATGGAAGAATATATATCCAGCTCAAAGCAATCATATGGATTCTGATTTTTTAAGGGGTGTTTTTAAAAGTGGGTTCCGTGTTGCAAACCAGTGTACTTCTAGAAAAGGTGGGATGGTTAGTGAGAATGGAATACTATTTATAGGGTAGAGGTTCAGAGGTTGATTATTAGAAACAGTGGGATTTGAGTTAGAAGTTGAGGAATTCTGTTTTTCAGGAACTTAATATGCATTTGTGCAATTATTTTGAAAAATCGAGAAAAAAAAAATTGTTGAAGGGAAATTTCAATTCACTATAAGCTGACTTTCATTAAATAGGAATTTAGAAATAGTTCACTATAGTGAGATTCAGCTGTATATGCAATTACAGATATTTAGCAAAAATGTGAATTTATCATCCACAAGAATTACACCAAACTGATCAATTACATGAAATAAGACCCATTTTTGTTAACACATGTGCTATAAATAATCACAATAAATAAAGTCCTCTTCAAAAATAAAGTTTATTACTTTATTTCAGTTTGCTTTGATTCCCCACTATCCCTCCTCCCTCCCATCCACTTGATCAACCTATATATGGCCAACTATTCAACCCTAAAACAATTTTATAAGAGAGCATTTTAACTACTTCTTCAAAATGATAAAAAAAATTCTCATAACATAATGCATTTGCTACCTTGATCGATTTAAAATAATAAGAATAGTTAAAAGAAATTATTCCTTATATTGAATACTTTACATTAAACATGCCCAATATAAAAAACAAAAGACAAATTATTAATAAAAAAGGTTGCTTAAATAATGAAAAAGTTTATTTCATACTAAAATGTTTTATTTGTATACTGTTGAAAATTACAAAATGTTAATTCTTTATTACTCACTTTTATTTTGTAAAAAAGAAAAAAATCGAAGTAAAACTTATACATAAAAACATTACAGTAAAATAAATTCAAGAATTGATTAAATATGTATCTCAAACCCAAACATAAAAGATAGTATTCAATAAGATATTGATTAGATTTAAAAATCGCAAAATCCATTGCAGATAGCCTTTGATGTATCTCAAGATAGATGTATTGCTCTTAAGCTCTCAAGAGTAAATTACTTAAATTAATAATTGTTAGGTTTTCAGAAGAAGCAAGGTGAACTATGTTGCCTCAAAAGATAAAACAAATCTGTGAATCCAAAATTAAGGGAGAGTATAGCAGCCCTAAAATCCTTCTTGACTGAACCTTTCAGAGACGACTTTCACAAGTAGCAAAAATAAGTGTTTTTAATAATGTTTTCACAAATAGTAAGCTTTAGTTAATTTAAGAAACTATTACTTCTAAAAAAGTTAAATTCATATTTAACTTGCATATTTATTTTTTGTTCAAATTACAATGTAATTATTTAAAAAAATTTATTACATATTTTTCCTTTCGGTTAGTTAAGAGAAATTGTTGGATCAGAACAGCTTCAGGCTAAAATGGAATTTGGAAGTAAACAACAAAAGTATATAGTGAAATGCTCCAAAATATTTATAAAAATAAAAGATTAATTAAAATTAATAATAGTAAAATAAAAAAATTTGCAATAAGTTTATTAAATTTTTGATTTTGCAAATAAAAAGTTCCAGGATGGGTTATAATTCTGAAAAAATAGCATTTTCCTCCTCAAAAGGGCACAATTTTGTTTATTGGAAAATAGAATCAGATTTCATTCAGTCAATAAGACTTTAAAACTTTGTGAATAACAACATTTTCCTTAGAAACTAAAAACATGAAAGACATTCTATAATTAATAAGTCAAGAGTAAAATAGTTGAAATTCAAAGGGCAAAGGTCATCTAGCAAAATCTGTGGGAAATGAATACTGGAAATGAGATTAATAACTCTCATACTTTGATTTTCATATAACTGATATCAAATAAACAAATTTGTATAATAATAATTGTACAAAATGACCAAAATGGATATTTATTTATACAATTCAAGAGGGAAACCATGGAAATTTTTTTAGATCATATTGGTAAACTTATCCGCAATAACTATTGTGTATAAACATCGCCATGGCAATTTTTTCTAGCAGATGATATTCTGTATACATCAAAAGAGACTTAATATAAATTCAAAATATAGATGAACATATTTATCTTAAATATATACAAATTAATATATTTGCAGAATCATAAACTGCTTCTATTAATGCAATCTAAAATTTGAATGCTTATGATTAAAAAGAGAACAATCGATATTTTTCCATTGCAACCACATACCATGTCTTTTCAAAGACTAATGACCACATTTTGAATTTTTTTTTTTATAATGCTTATGGAAAACTCTCCAATACCAAATCAATACCCACAAATATTGTGACAAATGATTTTTAGATAAAGATGAAATGATATTAATACAGAGAAAGAAAGCCAAGCCTATCTAACAGTACCCAACACAAAGGAATATATGTCTCATCCCCCTGCTGCCCTTTAGTGGTAGGGCTTTTAATGGAAGCCATCCCAACAAGCAATATACAATCATTTTTAGAGAAAACCAATTTCATCATTACTTAGTAAAGTTAACTAATAAAAAGAAACTTTGAATGGGATCTATGAAACAAATATAGAGTAGGCGGTGTTGGAAAGATGTGCAAGATTAAATAATATTGAGAATGCAAATAACTGGCAAGATAATGAAATAAAGTAATTCAGGAACACCGAAAACTTAATCATTTAACTTTCAATCCATGCCAGTTGAATTATTTAATGTTCACATATTAACTTATTAAAAATTTTAAAAAGATATCAAGCGATTCCATTCAGCTTTGAAAATCAGATTTACATTCAGAAAATAAGTCCTTTGTAGAAAACTTATGAAAACATACAATTGCAATAAAAAAAAATTTGTTCAAATCTTTAAGAAAATACAACCGAAGGTAGAATTCGAAATTAATTAAAACGCAAATTAAAAAAAAAAAAAAATCAGGGAAAGGTACAAAGAAAGTGTATGATTTTTTTTTATTTATATAGTTTCTACTTGCTTGTTGTGTTTGATTCAACATATACGCTAATAAGTAACTAGTGTTGAGATCAAAAATCACAACATAAAAAAAATGAACAGTTCTGATCAACTACGTTAATATCCATCTAATATTTTACACTTAAAAACAATGTGTATCCGATTCAGGTCTCATGATATCAGAGTATGATAGTGAGAAACACTAAAACTACGCTCGAAATGTAATTCACTCATTGACACAACAAGACATAAATAACATTAAACATTTATCTTTAATTATATCTGGATTTCCCAAGGTATTATTAAGAGGAACTCTAAAATTTATCAGACTTATTACAAGTAATCAAGAGCCACCTATAGGAAACAGCGATCAGTATCAAATAATACTTTTCACATTTATTACCAATGTAATCATTTTAATGCTGAAAAGATAACATGAAATTATTAGTTTTTCTACTCACCGATTATTCAAAAACTCAGTAAATACTGAGAAATGTACGGAATAGTTTTTTTTCACTAAGCCTATCACGACATGTAAACACCGGTGAATCCATATGTTATGATTGAAAAATAAACTCAAGAAACATAAAATTACGAGCTTCAGAAATGTAAAGTGATACTCACCTGGCAATCATGTACGGTTTCCAAGATCAGTCGACATCAATTTGAAAAATATAAGTATCCAAATATGCGAAGAACACGTCAACACACAGCAACTATCCAAATAACATCGCCATGACAGTTTTTTCTAGCAGACGATATTCCCATCATGCCTTGCGGTCGGAAATGCGGGACGCGCATGCGTTCTCCAATCCAATTAATTTTTTGAATAATTAATTAGCGGAGTAAAAATACCTTCTCCTGTGAATAAGGCTATTTTCACGGCTGGCCGTGAGTTAGAAACCCATGAGCGGAGTGACTAGTGACAAAAACAGCCCGCAGCGGACGGCGCCAAGGAAGGTTTCGGAGCCAATTTTTAGGCAGTTTGCGGGATTCAGAGGCGAGAAAAATCTGCGTGGCGTCGACGTTAAAACACTTGGATGACTCACACGGCCATTTTTAGCCAGATTGGCGCGTGTTAATTAGGCCCTGGCATTAGTCCGATGAGACAGTTTGTGCGATCGCCGGCTACGACCGTTGCTCCGACGAGCACAACTCTCTGGTGTGCAGCTCGACCGCCGGCAAGCCAGCTGTGAGTGGAGGTTATCGATTTTTTTCCGGGGGGCTGATAGTAGAAGTGTCTGACTGCTCCCACATGTGTCACATTTTCATGGCGCACGCCGTGGCGGAGGAACATTAATTCCACCATTGTTAATGACTTGTGCTGCGATTTGCCGCCGGAACGTTCAGTTTTGCGTGGCGCTCGGCGAGAGCTGCACGCTACTTTCTTATCGTCTGGAAGTTGAAGAAAAACAAAAGAGATTCTTTTTCTTCTTTTCGCACTTTTGACTCCCGCGCTGATAATTTTTTTGGGCGGATTAATTGCTGAAATTATAATTATATGAGGACTGACATTATTTTATTGACTTGATATTTGCTGGTGATATATGACAACAACTCGAAGCAGACGATAGTTTCTTTGGAATGTATTGAGTGGTAAGTTTGTTTGGAAATTATTAGTTTCTGTTTCAGTTTCGATCAGTAGGAAAAAACGATTTTGTTTTTGTTCGGAAAAGTATTTTTGTTTTGTTACAGTGAATTATTATTTCCAAAACTTTGCGCTGTGTGCGGTATTCTTTTTTATTCATTTATTATCCGAAATAAATGTCTTAATTTGTTTTTGTTTTTTAAAAAAATCGAATAGAGGAAACGTTTGAGACATGGATATTTTTGTTAGAAATTTAATGCTCCGTGTTTTAGTTCTCAATAATGAAGGGGAGAAGTAGATTTGAATATTTTTCAAGAAGTTGGAAAGCGAAACTTAAATTTTTTTTATCAATGCGAAAAAAATTGTTGAAAAAAATAGACATTACAACAACAAAAAAGATACATCCGCATGTTGCGTAACAGTAAACAATTACTGTGCTAGTAAACATATCATGTATTTTGAATTGCAAAGTTGGTTGAAACACATCACAAAAGGTATTGTTTGTTTCCAACTTCTTTTTCCCCTTCAAAATTTAATTAAAAATCAAAGAAATTACATGTTAGGTTTAAAAGGCTGTTATTAAATTAAATATCAGTTTGATGATTGTAGAAAAAATTCAGAGTAAAAGGTAAGGAAAAATAATCCTTTCTTTTAAGTTAAGAACTTTTTATCATCCGAAGCTTCTTCGTTTTTTCTATTTAAAACGATTAATTCATGCAGTTATTCAAAAAAGCATGTTCATTTTTCGGAAAAGAATGTTGGTATTTCGTTTACAATCCGTCATAAACTGTGCCTTGATTCGATTTCTCTAAAAGAAACTGTTCTTAACCTTCACCCGATCAAAGGCATGGGAAAAGAAGTTGATATCACGAGTTTATTCACTATGTGGTTTGATCGATGGTATTAAGTGATATATTCATAAGGGGTTAAAATATCGTACGATCAACGCTCGAAGTTGGCGGGTTCGTCGTTGTTTTGATTCATCACGCGGGCCCATTCCAAACTGGGACTCGGGGGAGTATTTCGTGCCGTTAGATTTTTTTTTTTTTAATGCACGTGCGTCAGAAGCAGTTCGTTGCAAATAGGAAATAACGAATTTGGAAAGAACGTTCGCTTTAAATAGGAAAACTCTGTACAGGAATATATGTCGTTCGTTATTTCATTTGATAGCACTGAAGGGGTTTTGTTTTTACATGTTATTTGATTCCTTTTTTTTTTAGTCAATAGTTTTTATTGGGTATTTGTTCGCAATATATAATTAAATTATTTGTAATCGAATGATAAGCTAAATTCATACGCCTTTAATTTAAGATTTTGCATTTAATGCAGTTTTTTTAATTCATAAATATTTATTATTTTAACTTATGAATTAATATAAAATCGTGATTACAATCGCATACAGTATATATCATGAATACTCTTTCTTACATAAATAAATTCATAATCATAATTTAATTAGTATTAGACAACATCAGTTTCTTTTTTTTTTTGCATTAATTTTAGTTCTAGTTTGTACTTTTGTTATTTAAATTTTGATTGCATAATTGTTCTATATTTTGTTCCTAATTTTCTTTTTTGCTGCATTTTCTTCGTCTTTACCCCTTAGAATTAACACTAGTTGGAATGAAGTATCTAAATTGTAACGAATTCTCTGTGTTCGCAATTGCTGAATTGATGGGATATTGGAAAATCAGTTCACTTTTTCCATTGTTCAGTATGTAGCTATTGAAACCAATTCCAATTATACTTCTTCGCACACACACAAAGAAGAGTGTCCTCTATTGTCCGCGATATTCAACTACAGACTATTACTAAACTTCGTGTTAAAGGATCTGTAACCCGCTAAAATGTTTCCAGGCTCTGAAAGTTTTCATTCTGAGAGGCGTGAAAGAGTGGAGAATGAATGCTTTCCTTCTCAGGTGTCGTACTCGTCATTTGCATTCTTCAGAGTAGCGAGGCCCGTTGCCAGTTCATCCCGCAACCCTTGCCTGGATATTAACCCAATTAAATTAAAATAAACTTCCTTTTTGATGATGCATGCGAATATTCAACTCCTCCTGAATCATTCTTACTAGGTTTTATGAACTTTCCTCCCTCAGTTATAAATTTAACTACTCTGTTTTGGGTTTTGATGAAAGGAATGTTAATAGAACGTTACGTAGCATGTTTGATTTAGAGATATTCAAGCTGCACTGTCATTTCGCATTAATTATAAAAATTAATCTAGAGAGAATATAGAGAAAGAACTATCCAGATCGGAGGGCCAGTAAATTGTGGCTCATTAATTACTTTATGTAGCGGTGACGTATTTAGTGGAAATTCGAAATAAAATTTTCAATTTCATTTATGAAAATTCCTTAGTGATTTTACTCATACATGTTTATAATTTTTAGTGTTAGCTGTAAAATAATAAGAGCAATAATTTCTAAAATTTCTTGAGATGGAACTGTGAAAACCTTTTTACTGATGCCAACCAAGATATATATCTGAAATAAAAAAATAAAAATTACCACTTACAGACCAGACGTTAATGTTATTATTTGTTATTATATCATTTAAGGGCACTCGAATAAATTCAAGTTTTGTGAAATATAAAATTTATTCTTTTTTCTTAACCTGTTCCATGAATGGTTCCTGAAATTCACCGTTGAATAATAGTTTTAATAAAATTAATAAATTAATCTTAATAGGGGATTTTTCCAAATAAAAAAAAATCTTTTCTTGTGCAATGAAAAATCATGTATGGTTAAAATACCTTTAGCTTTATTTTATTCACAAGAGAGTATCATTTAATTTAAGCCACATTGTTTCCCTAAAAAATTAATATTTGTTCAAAAAAGAAATTTTTTTTTTTACTGTCATATCTTTTCGATGAAAGGTAAATACCAAAGGTTGTATTCGGCAAATTTTGAAGAACAGACTCCAGACTTGTGATAGCTTTTTGAAATAGAGAGAAGCCATAACAACATAAATTGATGTGGTTGTAATATATAAATTCGTTTACTTTACTCCATATATAAAATGAAGCAATTTTTTTTTTTTTTAATTTTGGCATTTAGAGTTGGAAATCTGTTTGATTTTTAAGTCTAGGAAATAAATTGTGTACAACACCCACTTTATATATTCAGGAAGAGGAGTTAATTCAAATAAAAATGGATGATGTACCAAAATATAGTGCAATCCGTATTTGTTAGGGAAATAAAAGTTATATATGTTAATGCCATGACATTTTATTCGGAAAAGTGTTCCGAGTTTGAGTTCATTCCGTTGCAATAGACATAAAGAAGAATGTCTACATTAGACACGAAAGAACGTTAATAAACAATAAATATAATAAATATACACTGTTTGTTGTTTTGTCCAACTTTTCCAATAACATTTAGCTCGAGATGGTAAAATTTCAGCTGTCGTGATTTGTTGTTGTTGGAGCTCTTTTTTTCCCGATTCAAAGATTTACTTAGCGCTGCTGTTGTCTTTTAATTCTGAGACATGAACTAACGACAAAGTCGGCATTTGAATCGTCACCCTATTTTCTGAACCACACCATTTAAACACGAGGAATTAGAATCACAGTTTATTAAACTTGTAGCAGCTTCTGTCTCACGATGATCTTTGTTTGGAATTATCAGACCCTCAGGTTACAATTCTGTCACTCTACTAACCAAACTACCTCTCTCGTTTTTTAATGTTTTAAAGAAAATCGGCTCACTTAAAAAATAAGTTCTTAGTAATTTTTTAAGAATTGTTTGTAATATTAAAAAAAGAATGGATGTTGTGTTACAATTTGTAACCATTGCTTTCTTGTTCATAGAATTGTAAAATAACTTGTAAATGAAGAAGAAGAAAAAAGGAGAGGAAAATTACCGAACGATTTACCTGTGCTGTGTTATGCAATTAATTAGAAATACTTGAACTTCCAACAATTTTGTTGCGTTAAATCGTTGACGTTTTGCAAAGAAGTACAAAAGCCGAATTGATGTAGGGGAAAATGAAAAAAGGGAAGGAAAATCTTCGCTAGGTTGATTAACCATATGTGGAAATGGACTGTGTTCTTCCTAAAACTGTAAAATAAATTTGGATTATAATGAAACATTCGAAGTTTTCGTGCGTGTAAGAGATGATAAATGTGTGTGTGTGTGTAACTATAGTAGTAATTCTGAGAAAAACATAAAATTCCAGTTTATATACATTGATGCACGATATAGTAACTTTCAATATCTGATTGCGTGATATATTAGGAAAAAAAGTTGCAATTTAATCATACAGTTATTTTTTAAAAAAGGAGAGTCGTATAATACATAAAACTGGTTAGGATGGAACCTAAAGCCTTGAATACGAAGTCCTGTCAGTGGCTTTTTGGCATTATATAATTATATTAAAGGGCTTGGACGGGAAAATGATCCTAAATAAGTCTGAAATGCTCCTATATGGTTTTGCAAAAATGATACATTGGTAAATCGGTAAGCCTAATAGTAAAATTACTTGAAATTGCCCATGTGCGATGGAATTTAGTTAACGACAATTTGCTGTAAACAAAAAATATCTTGGGTAACGACGCAGGCTTTTGCTTACGACTTCGATTGGAGATGATTTCAATGAAACACGACCCTCTCAAATTTCCCGATTATAGGCATAGACTACCAATAGTTTTTGAGAAAATTGCAATTAAATTATAGTTGTGAGAAATCATGCCCTGGTTAAAGACGATATTCTTTTTTATATCCTCTTTTAATTAACCCTTATATTTTTAAAGCCTTAATTGAAGAATCACATTAACTAGTGAAGCGCGAAAATTCTATTTTTTTTTTCTTTCTGGACGACATCACCTCACTCTGTGGGCCGCAAGGGGGGTGGAGGAGAGAGACTGAGACTGCCCCACCCCAGTCATCCTTCCTCCACGGCGTCGCTGATTAGAAGAGACCATATTTCAAACCCTAAGCGCGTCGCTCTAATTTTAGGGCAGTGCGAAGGACGATACTCACACTCGCTTGCATTAGCTTTAAAATCCACTATCCCTCCCCCTCCCTCTATGGTTTCTTCCGAGTTATCTCCCAAAACAAACATCTCAGAGATAAGACTTTTAACTCCGACATTTCCTGTTCAAGTCATAGGACACACTGAAGATAGCGTTAGGAAAGAAATGCGTTAACTTTCATTACGGAAAGCCGTAAACAATTTTTTTACATAAAAAAAAAGGCAAAAAAAAAAAAAAAAAAAAACCCACCACCGAGTGTTTGTGTATATGTGGGGGTAAGGGGGGATTATTGTGACGCTAGTGTTATCTATTGGAGTGTGGGTGCCGACGATTGCGTAAGGAAATTAAACAATGCGGATCTCAGCGGCTAGGGAAAAAGTCAATTGCAGGTAATGGTGGTAATACGTGGCGTGTTGCTGATTTTTCAGTTAATTCCGGTTATTTAATCGCTTTGGGTTGGAATTATAATTGATGGTGTTGCCAATTAAATAGCGGTTAATTCGGTTTCGTAAATTGTGGTCTGAATTACTTTGTTACTTTAATCTTTCTCTTTTTATTTGGTTCTTTAAAAAATTATACGATTTAAATAACTTTGAAGCAATTCTAAATTTCATCTTTTATGGCATATAATTCTAAGAATTTGTTTTGAAATAAAAGCGTGAATTAGGAAGAAAAATGTTAAAGTTTTTATTGTTAAACATTCATTTTTTTTTTGTTTTAAGTACTTATTAACTTCTCATGTCAATGAAACTGCGAGCTTTTTATTAATTATGAACTTAAATAAAACAAAAATATTTCATTTTGTTGCGTGTCTAGAACACTTGAGTGGATGTATCTTTTTATTTAACTGTTATATTACAGTTAAAAATATCAAATTATACAAACAGTTAAAGAGAAGTTAACCGTTAATATGATTTTTTTAAAAATATATCTCTCAACAACAATATAATGTTCTGGAGAGAATCTCATTTGAAAATGATGATTAAACTAAAATGTGCCTATCTTTAAAAAAACCAAAAGTCACATATTTTGGCTCAAAATTATGAAAACTGTAATAGTATAAATGTTGCCTGAGATTTAAAGATAATGAGATATTATGGCGAAGGCACCTTAAGGAGTTTCAGGGACATTTCGTTGACTTTCTTATTTAAATTACTGAATGAAAATACTTTTAGTTCCTCAGAATTAAAATTTCTAAGACCACAAAATTAATATTGCAAATTGGAATGTTATGGGATTAGGACAATTATAGATAATCCTTAATGCATAAATAAGTCAAATTTGATTTAGATGGAAAATGGTATTAACATTGCGATATTTTGCCCGGAACCGAATTGGAGTTCAATATCGTGAATTGCAATGAGACAAGCAATTATTACACCTTTCGGGCAATTTGTTCTTTTCCTCATGACATAACCGAGAATTATTGCTATCCAAAAAAAAAAGTTAATATTATGCACTAATTATTAGTCTGCGGTTTTTTTTTAATGTTTATGAAATGATTTAATTTAGTAACTTATTGCCACTTGTAACATCAATAGACTTTTAGGTTCAAAGGAAGAATGCTGAAGTCGTAAATAAAAAATCTGTCGTAAGGTAATTATTTACACATTGTGTGCAAGTTCTTATTTTTAGATATAAGCTAGGATATGTTTTTAGTGTGTTACTTTGGTGAGATTTGTGTTTTACACTTTGAGTAGGGTAATATTTATATAAATTAGTTTCGTAAGAAGTGAATTTGTATTTTATTTAATAACGTTTTCTTTCTTTCCACAGAGTTAATATTCGATTATCATTTTTGTTGTTATTTTAATATACCTCCAAATAGTATTTGTAGAATGTATTTCTTGGATTTCTCTCATTCTTAAATCAGTCTTCTTGAAGAAATTTTTGTTTTCAAATTCTCAATTTAAAATTTTGCAAAATTAAACTTATGTATTCAGTATCAATAATTATTGTATTTTATTACATTTATTATTACAGGTTAGATGATTTAAAGTAGTTTTGTAAAATTAAATATTAATTAATATAATTTTTTGATTATTTCGAAAACGATAATTACAATTTGTGATGTTTTTTAAATATCAGATATATTACAAAACAAACAAACAACGTATAAAGTTAGAATCGTCTCTTTTAAAAATAATAATTTTTTTCTTATAAATTAAATGTTTCCAATTCCTTTTCGTTTATTTAAGAAAATATATTTTTACAAACCTAATAAACCTTGCGCGAGAAATTTAGTTAAGTAAATGTTGACACGTATTAAATCTTTTCCCCCGGTTATCACATGAAACAAAATCATCGAAAATTTCTATCCGTATAAGTCAATAAATACTGTCAAAAATACTTTTCGAAATAATTCGATCAAGAAACATACACCCAGCTAAAGGTATTTTCTCCGCATTAAAAATAAACTACTGTTAAGAACGTGGAAAAGAAAATAAATGGAAATGAATGTAATCCTATTTCATTCCGTACCTGTTGCTTGTAATTCATCCAAAGACTCCTCTTGTGGAATTTTGCGTGTTGCTATAGCAACCAAAAACATCATTTTCTTCTTTCAACAAAGCTGGGGGAATTTTCAACCGCCACCCGCCGGCTTGGGAAAAGAGAAAGTTTTGAATACCGAAACACGAAAATGATTTATAACTCCATTGGAAGTAAAAGAATTTGAACCGTTATTTTTATGTTGTAGTCGTGCAGAGAGGTGCTGGAGGTAATGAAAATGGACCGTGTTTAATTTTTTAAGTAAGTTATTAAAGAGATACAAATGTGTCTGTTTTATTCAATTTATGAATGAGGTTTTGGAAATAATTTTATCTTCGTGTTGAAAACTTGACATTAAAAATTTCTAATAGACTGGCACATTTTTACAAGTTTAATTTACTGCAACCTTGATGCTGATATATTAATTTATAGTACAAACATAGAGAGAGGTTATAAAATCGATTAATTTATTTTGAAGCTAATTAATGATTCGTTCTTTGAAAAAAAAAATTGTTAGTTAACACTAAATGTGTTCAAAAATAAATTTCTGAAAAGTCGTTCTGTTGATTGAAAACAGTTTACCGGTTTAAAAATTTTGACAAACATCATTTAGCTAAGATTCTTCATTAATTTAATTAAATTAAACATTTGAAAAATATTTGTATATCGTCAATTACTGAGCTGAAAGTTAAGTATTGCTTAAAAGAATGAATTATAATTTAAGTGTCAGAAAAAATCAAGTAATACTTTTCCCTACTTTCACTTCTATAATTATTTAAGAAGTGTTTATTGCTATGAAAACTTCTAGTCTCGTTAATTTTGAAAGAATTCGCATTATATGACTGAACCCGACTTTCATCATTGAATTTCAGACGCAATTCCATTTTTTAGTATGTTTATAATTAATTAATATACATTTGTTGCAAGTTTATTATTATATAATAATTTACAAGGCTCGTTAACTTGCAAAGCTTGTTAATTTTTGCTTGTGATAATTTACGAATTGAATTTAACTTATAATTTCAGATTAAAAAAATTTCACGTTATTAATAGTGATTTTTTTTTGTAATTTTTTTCGCTTGGGTTTTAATAGAAATATTAAAAATAAAAGTTAGAGGGAATTATTTTTATTAAAAAAAGTAATAATGTTAGTAAAAAAAGTCCATTTATTCAAATTATTTAAGTTTTGTGCGATATATTTCTTAATTTTAAATACTGCAAAGCAGTTTTTGTAACTGTTTTATTTTTTCTCCTCGATTCTCACAAGTACATAAAATTATTACAAACACAAAATCCAATTGTTCATTGAAGGAATATGATGGTTCTGGTATTTTAATTTTATTACTGAGCATTTATAACCGATATTTTTCTCTTACTAAATATGACTTTAATGTCAGAAATGATTTTGATTTTGGAATTGAAATAAATTTTTACAGATTTAGAATGTTATTTGGTGGAAGAAAAATAATTTTCAGAATTGAATTCTTAAACATGGTTATATATAATTTTAAATATATCACGTATGTGAATTTAATATGGGGCTAAGATTCAAATGCACTTTTTTTTGTGTGAGTTTACTTTTTAAAGGCCATCACAGTTATATTAGTACAAATAATAAGATTTTGTTAAGATTTGAAGCTAACAGAGAGGCAAGATTTTTTCTTTGAATGGTTAGACATGTTAAATAAAGGAATAAAAATAACACCGAACATGATACAAATTATTAAACTTAAAGATAGAAATTAAATATTAACCACTTATTAACCAAAATGGCTTAGAATTGTACAAAATCAAAGTGTGAACTATCCATAGTTATGAATGTGTGAAAATTATTAAGCTTATTTGGGGGAGAACTCAATATTTCGTTGTTATTGAATTCTAATGTAGTTAAATAAAATTTATATTTTTCATAATTATTTATTTATTAGTTCGTGGTAATTATTGTAGCAGCTGTTCACATGTACACGTTGCTCTTTTCGTTTTATTAGTAGTCATAAGTTATGAATTAGATTTAGAATTACATAAATCAAAATCTAAATAATCGATTATTTCAGAAATTAGATTTTTATTCGATATAATTCAAAAGATATAATTCGTGCTATTTTTCCTTGTATTCGATTTCTTTTCTTTGCAATTAGCTAATGTTCTTTTGCCTTTAATGCTATTTATCTAAATTTAGCAAATTACATGAATATATGTCTAAAATACTTTTCTATAAAGCATTTAAATTGTCATAATGATTAATACTCTAAATTGAAATATGTAATCAATCATTTTTAATTAAATTCTCGACTGTCTTTTTGAGTTCACTACATCTATCTGATGACGACGACCCTAATGTCTATGGACTCAGCAAATATGGCAAAAAAAAAAAAAAAAAAGTGCGTAATTTTGCGAAAAATGAGCTTTGTCGTAAATAAAGTCGAGTAAAATTAACGTCTTTAAAAGTGAATTTTGCTAATTTAGCGTCTTCTCTTGCAGCTTCGCTGTGTCTTCTGAAATACTGATAAGATTGTTTACGGAACACAATTTCTTCTCTTGAAAAAAAATTATTTATTTCATTTATTCTTTTTTTTTTTTGACACGAATCTGTGTGAAAAATCTGTTTCAGTATTTTGTAAACTTTGAAAGTGTCGATAAATGTATGTCTATGTTTAAAAAATGAATATGAATATTGTCTATTAACGTAAGCTGAAACCTAAGTGATCATCACCTCACAACGAACTTTGTCACCTGTAATTGAAAGGTCAGTGTTGCAATACTTGTTGACTCACTTTTCTTGCAGTCTAGAAATAATTTTTTTTTTTTTTTTTTTGTCGCGTCGATAGTGAAAGTTTTTGAATGTGACATTTTTAAGTGAAGACTTTCATGCTTTATGCATCAGTTATATAAAGCAAATTTGTCTTGAATTTCATTACTTTATGGGATACTTTTAGTATTATGTTAGTCAGAGACGACAAACTAAGAAATTATTGTAGTTTTAACTGTAACTGGAATGTCAATGTTGCAGTATTTCTTGACCCATTCTTTTTGTCTAAAAAGAAGGATTTTTTCACAATTGAATGCAACTGCGTTGATTAATCAGAATTATTATTTATTTGTTTTTGTGATTTTTGAAGTTATATTCTAGTTCTTACTACTCGTATGTCCTCTTCGCCTTTGTATTCTAAGTTAGAGTTCCATCGCTGGGATGTTAGATACAGAACAAATGAGAACTAATTGTGCTTGTGGCACGATAAATAAAATTAGAAATTGTTACAAAGTAATGTATTACCACATCAGATATTTTGATGCTCATTAGCTGCGCTATAAAACTAGATTTCATACTCAGTTTTCGAATTTGATTTTTAAAATCGTTTGAACGCGTTCGTGCTGATTCATTCAGAGAAGTTTAGTTACGTTTGTTCTTAAGTTATCTTAAACATCGAATGCATTCTCATAGTTGACTCATTCAGTTTCTACTTGGCATTAGTGAAGAACTGAGTTTCAATAGCTCAATTCGTCTTCGTTTGGATGTGGAACTGAAAGAGTTTATCTTCTTTACCGCAAATTTCTTTTATTCGGCAAGCGATACCTGGCACGAGATAAAAAAAAAAAATTGTGCGTAATATTTACGCAAGAGATTTATTTCTGTGATCAAGAGCGGTTAATCAACAAATTTTCGGATTTTTTTTCTTTTTTAAATATGTGCTAACATGTTGTTGTTTTGAGAAAATGGCATGAACAAAATTGCGTGGGCATAAAATAATGGATACATAGTGTTAAGTTCGAAAGATTGAGACATTATAATACATTATAATCGTAATAATAATATTTAGCTTGCTTGAAGTTTATTATTATTATTTTGCAATGCTATGATATTTTTCACTTAATATAATTTATCGTCTGCTTTTATTTTAATATCCGAATAGAATATTATTGTCTGCTTTAATAATTTATCGTTTGCTCTTGTTTTAACATTTAGTTTGATATTTGATTTTTATGGCAGAATCGTCTGTTTTTATTCAATTTGTTGTTGAGATTGGCAACGTTTTTGTACTTAAAAATGTTTTGCTTGTGAAAAATAAAAATACATCAGTAATTTGAAGAAGGTATTTTCTTTGTTTGATAGTAGGAGCTTCTGTGGGGCCTGTGATTTAGAAATACGCTTACTTTATGCTAATTAATATTCACTTTGAATAATTCTACTTTTTCGAGAACTCAATTGGAAAAGAGGGAAAGACCGTTAGTTCATATTAAAAGAAAATTAGCGCGAACGCGTGATGCCAATTTCAATTTTTTTTTCTTCTGTTTTATCTTGAATGATGATATTGATATTCATGATAAAAATTTCATTGGTTTCAAGAGTCATCTATCAATAAGAAATTCCGTGTGAAGTCTTAACTAAAAATATCTGTAACATTACGAGAACTAATAGTAACTAGTGGTTACATATTGGTCCATATAACATTAACATAAAAGAAAATAAGGTAAATAGGATTCATTTATAATTTGTATCTTGCATTTCTTAAAATAAAATATTTGAGCTACTTTTTTATCATTAATGAAACTTCTTTTAAATAACTAATGGCTTATATTAAATGATTAATAATTTTAGTGAAGTCTCATAAGTTATGGATCATTATTATAATTAGTCTTTTTTAATAATATTAATTATGATCTTAAATTACTTTTTCAAGTAAAATAATGCGCTGCACATCTCTAAATAAATTGAAGTCGTTTCTAGCAAATAGTGAGACTTCATTTATTTATTCATATAATACCAAACAAATCGATTAACTTCTATTAATAATCATATTTATGTGATACACAAATTTAGT
Organism: Nephila pilipes; assembly: GCA_019974015.1. Lineage (NCBI taxonomy): Eukaryota > Metazoa > Arthropoda > Arachnida > Araneae > Nephilidae > Nephila > Nephila pilipes. Next base: position 732,404 of record BMAW01129302.1, on the reverse strand, counting down.
CAATTTCTTGTTTAAAAAAAACTTTCAAAAATCATGACTTCTTTCCTGAATTTGAGGCTCATAATGTCCATTTTGCTTTTTCTATTTCTGATTCCATTCAAGATTTTTCGCGCAGAATAACTTTTTGCACGTAAAATGGAATCGGGCTCAAGTGTCACGTAGAAGTTAGAAGATTGAGGTACACAGCTTAGATGTTGTCGTCGTTACTTGATCAAGATCTATCACCAGCAAGCTTCACCAGTAAAGCTTCAGAGCGATTTTAATCAAACCAACCAATTCTTCTTTTGAATTACTCGTTCTCGTATACTTCATATTGTATTAATTTTGAAACTTTTGCTCTCGAATATTGAGCCAATAATTTATATTTGTTTTAATACCTTTATCTTAACTGGCCCTTTATGGTTTATTGCTAGTTTCAGCATAGACATATATATCTTTTTGGATTAATTTTGCATCTGTTGTGGTGAATGTTGAGTTAATAATTTATATTTTAATAACTTTATTTTAATTGGTTTCTTTATTTATGGTTCATTGCTTCTTTTAACTTGGAAATACTTTTCGTTTTGTATTAGTTTTGAAGCAGAACGTTGAGCTAATAATCAAGGGTAATAATTAAGAATCGATTGCATTAAATACCGTTGTAATGATCTTTTAAGGTTTCTATCTGTTAAATTGATTGAGACCTAAAAAAATCTTTATGACGTAGTGTGGAAATTTGAGATACTGATTCATGTGCCATTCTTGTCCTTTGATTACGGTATACAATTCCCAGGTTTTTAAGGTTGTTTGATATCCAATTTAATGGGGTCTCTCCATCTTCCCTTAGAGTGGTGTGGAAATTAGAAGAGTGATAATTCGTGTATCATTCTCGCCATTAAAACGTCCATAATTATTAAGTCCATTGTGAAAAGTTCTGTTGACCATTTTCTCTAAACTCTAAAAATGTCGCCAAACGATGCGATATTCTGCCAATTCACTGTAAAAGTGCTGAAAAATAGCACTTTCTTTAATGAAAAAATATTATTAAGTAATTAACTCTATCTTTTTACACCTAAAAATTTTCATTGATATAATTTTTCTCGTATATAATTTTTTTAAGTTTGGAAGAATTCTTAATAATTCCTTCTTAACTTCTTTTTAAGTTAAGAAGGAATTGCTCCAACCTTCATGGTTGACGGGATTTTACACATATACCCCAGAAAAAAATATTGAGTAGTTTTATGCAATATTAATCTAAATTAACTGAGGCACCTTAGTAACAAATACGAGAGTTTCCTAATCAGTGGATCGTAAATTCGAGTATCGATTCTACTAACGATTATGACATAGAAAAAGGAAGACTGCTGCACATAATCGAATTTTAGCTTTCAAAGCCATGCATGGTGTGTGACAGAAAATTGCAAGCTGAGATGTCAGCCCCTATACTAAAGTGTAGTTCGAAATGATGTTGTCTGTCGCAATATCCTATTGAGAGCAAAGTCAAAATGGTTTAGTAACCGGGTTGTAAAAATCGGTGGAAACTTCCCTACATATGATGTTTAAAGCCGAATCGTATGTTCGAATCCAGATTCCATCAAAAATGTCTTGAAAAATAATGAGAGCTGCTGCCCGTTAAATGAAACTGTGCTGCAGAATCATCGCATGGAGTGGCGTGGTAGTCATGAGAATGAGTAACCAAGGTAACAGATACTCGTTTGATAGTAGCTCAGAATTTGGAAGTGTGTCGTCAAAAGTTCCCAGGTAGCTCTAGAGACAGTTAGTTCCAAATTATTCCAAACAGCCAACCAATTCAGTGAAAAATAATTGAACTTGCAGCAACTCTCTTCAAAAACAACGTCAGAAGTGAAAATGCCTTAATAACTAACCCGGGAGAGACGTCTCTTTTAGTCTAGTTTGTAAAGGCGCAAGGAAAAGCGACTGGTCAACTCTTCTTCGGACCCAATGGACTAGAGTTCGACACGTCACCGACATGATGAAGTCAACTCTCTCCCCCTCCACGGAGTTGAAGACTAACTTTGAAAATCTTTGAATGATATGCCAAAGCGAACAATGAAATGAAATAGTTTGCAAAGAAAAAGAAAAATACACGAGTTTTCTCTCTTTAACTTCTTCCTTTCTTTTAAAATAAAGTAAAAAAAAGAAATAAGGCACACGTATTTAGATAAAAACACGTGTAGTTCTAAAATCGAATGTCTGCGTAGAAAATCGTCTGCTTGGAAGGCTTTTAATAGAAGAGGCCACCCATCTGATAAGGCATCCGTTCTGGGAAGGGTGATTGGAGGAGTGGAAGGGCAGATGAAAAGTGTAAAATACATAAACAAAGCAAAAGGCTATTTATTGCCGCCGCTGCAAAGGGTTCTTAGAAACAGGATGTTGATTATACACTAATTATAGGGAGTGTTTAATTGACACTGGGGCCTAAGGCGTGGTCCACAGGGATAGGCCAGATTAATTCGTTCTGTTTGGACACCGAAGCCGGCTATTTATACATTCGCACCTCTTGATGGATTTTTTTAAAAAAAATTCAATGCTTGACAAAAATCATTTGGCTTTTTTTTGTTTCGTTTTTTACATGAATTTTATGCGTGTATGTAAATGGATTGAAAGTTTTTTTAAAAATTTATTCTAAAAGAAAATTCTTTTTTTTTTTAAATTTATTTTATTATTTTAATTAACGTCGCACTGTAGAGCAGCGTTTTTTAAACAGTAAGCCAAAAGAATTTTTTAAGCCTACGTTTACGTGAACATAATACATTTAACCTGTTCTAGATTGCTCATACCTCTATGTATTACTATTACAAAACACTTATTTATAATATAGTGAAAATATATGAGGATTGCTTAGAAAGGAATAGTATTAGGAATGGGAAATGAGACATTAGAAACAGGAATATGGTAATGCACTACATTTTACATTGTTCAATTGATTGTTTGTTTTTTTTCTAAGAAGTCTAGCCTCAAGGGCGTACTTTATTTAGGAGGGGGGGGGGAATTACGGACATCGAGGGACACTAGCCCATGGGTTTACCGTCTTAGGTAAACACGGGGGGGCTAGTCCTTGGGATACCCTGGCTATCTTTTCCTATTTTCGTCCATTCTTGTCAATCAATTTCTATCTTTTTTTCCCAGTTTTTTCAAACGTCCAAGACACATATACGCATTTCTCGGCCATCATAGTCAGATTTGGCTCTTGCGGCATAAATCTCTACTTCCACTCTCTCACACTTCAGTTTCATGTATTGTGGATGAAAACAGGAATGTTTATGTGAAAAGAAATCCAAAAAATTTGGATATGTCTTTGCAAACGGCATAGATTAAATATAGTTTGTAACCATTCTTTTGAATGTTTGTTTCATAATTAGTCATTCCCTCTTTCTTGCTATTATTATTTTATTGTTTCTACTATTATTTTTTAAGTGTGGGGTGGAGGGATCAGTTTATATAAGTGTCGTGGTTCAATATTATGAAATCCGTCGCCAATAGCCCCTTTGAATTTTCCAACGCAACTGTAACACTTTTCCAGTGATGTGTACCACAGGTGGTACATGACATATATTGTTTGCAGTCGACGTGCACCATCGGTGGTACACCGCTGTGTGTTGATTTAATGTGCCATAAAATGAATCTAATTTTCGTAAAGATTTAAATTAAGAGTTAAGAAAGGGAATTTGAGTAAAGTTTATCGTTGCCAACATTGCTAGTGAATCATCTGCTATGATCGCGAGCTTATGACTGGCATTGTTTGAGTTGGAGTCCTGGTTCCACTGATGACCCACCGTGAAAAGGGGCTGATGCACGTTAGCGTGGTGTGGTACTTAGGAGAAAGGAGTGTTATTCTCGCCACTAGATCGCGACTTAAAATTACACCTTCGCCAGTAGCCCTCATGTTACTTCCAGTTTGGCGATATAAAACAATAAATCAATCGGGCGTTACGATGACACAACTCTGGATGTAGTGAGTGGGGTGCCAGCTCATTTGTCGACCACGTCATTTGACCATGGATCATATTCACGATGCCTATTGGTTGTGCTTAGCCAGAACTAAGCAGAGGACAATGTTCGTTGAAAAAAAAAACAAGCAAGCATGATTTTTTCAAAAAACTAAGAATTTCGAAAATCATCGGACGTTAACTAGAACTACATATATTACAATAGATAATTTTTTTGTTTAACTTATTTAAGTATCGATACAGTCTATTTTGTGTTTTAAGTGTCCCGGAATCTTTCGAAGATAATCAAGAACCGAAAAAAAATAATTAAATGTTGTGAGCCTTTTCTTATCAGAGAGTTGCATAATATGTTAAGAAGAACATTTCTTTAAGTATTTCGTTAAATTATTCCAACTAGTTAGAAAAACTAAATAGTTTCTAAGTTTCGAAAGAAAAATAAACCGGATTTAAACGTATAGGAAGTTTCTATGAATTTTTGGCATGACCTTGTTTGTGAAATGAAATGTACTTCTTGTGGATATTGTATCATTACGAGCAATGTTTTTTGAAGAATAACCTGAAAATTAATATAACCTGAGAGAGAATGATTTTTTCCCATTTCTCTCGAATTAAGAATGTAAAAAAAAAAAAAAAAAAGATCTTGCAATATTTCCTACTCTTTTCTTAGTAAATACAATATAAGATTTTAAAAAAATCAATCCAATTTACACGTCTCTAAATGTGTTATGTTTCTCATAAAAGCACTTGCTTCGCGTTCGTTTTAAAACAAGCAATTATTATTCGCAATTTTCTAATAAAATAAAGCAAAGAAAACGAAAAATTTTATAATGTATTCTTCGTAAATTTCTAAATGAAACACATTCTCTTGTTCCTTGTTAAGGAAACTATAAATCTTCAGTGTAATTTTCTTAAATTCCAAAAAAATTTTTGTTAAATAAATTTGAAACTACTATTTATAATGAGGGTTATTAATATAATTCTATGGGAAAAATAGTTTTTTAGTTTAAAAAATTGTTTTTACTTTGAAGTATATTTAGTTAGTTATGCTGAGATATTTAAATTTAACGATTATAAGTTATTTTTTTGCCAGTGAAAAAATATTTTCACGTGTAAAAATCATAATGTAAGCAAAGAAAAAAACACCACATTTCAAAATATATGAAATAATAATTTTAAATGCTACTGTCCAATATGGAAACATTAATATTGCAAGACTTTTCTTTTATGATTGATTGATTTATGTGGTTAATTCTTTGATAAATTACTTTTAAAATTACGTAATAATCTATTAGCAATGATTTCCTTCTGAACAATTTCTGAATAACTATTTAATGATGAGGGATAAGTTTTTACTAATATCTGAGTCTGGAAACTTCCACACCACGTTTTGGCTTCAGTACCAGAGTGATCGTTGTCACGAGCGTTGTTTCAATCTAGCCATGAGTTTGAGTCCCAAATCCTCTATAAAATTGTCATATAGCACGTTATGTCGATTGAGGCTCATAATTCTTACGTTAGAATGGTGTGGAAGTTTGGAGAGGAAGATTTGTCACGCAGCGAGGCCGATGCTTGTTAAATCTGTCGAGACTTGGAATCCTGACATTGGAGTGGTGTAGAAGTTTGGCGAGGGAGGTGTCTACTAATTCGGGCGTTGTCTCATCACTTGACTGAGGTTCAGGATAACAAGGTCCGTTGCCAATGTTTTTCGTGTTGCTTCTAAGTGCTACGATAATAAACAATTTATCAACACCACACTAGAGAGAATTTTGAAGTCTAGTATACAACTGCTGTTATTTTGCTCCATTTTTTTGATGGAATGGGGATATTTACTCACGGCTTTCCGTACACAATTCTTTCCTTCTCTTCGATCAGGCATAATTTACAAATTAATTATGGACATTATTTTGGGGATTTTTGTTTTATTAACTATTATTATTTTAGTTAGAATTAAAATCGAATTAGAAGATTTAAGAAGGGAATTGACGATAGATCCCTTAATTATGAGCCGTGGTCAAGTGAAGTAGATGACACCTGAGAACCGGTACTTATCTCCTAACTACTCCATCACACCAATGGAGGGTTCTGAGACTCAGTTCTGAATAACGTAAATTCCCTCTTAATCCACACAATGGGGTTTTAGAGGATTAGGATCTCGAACTCGCACTTGCAATTTAATATAAGGCTTCTATCTACCAACCATTATCAGTTCTTAAACGTAATGTTAATCCTAAGGAATTTCTACAATTTTCTCTTCTTAAATCAAAATAATTGTATTTATTTTAATGCATAAATCACATTAGGTGGCTATAGAGATAGGGTGCAAACTCGGGTGTTATCCTCGACATCTGACCGCGACTCAGAATTACGAGGCTAGCGAGAGCTACGCCATACTTCGACTTTGCTTGCCTCACATTTTCGGGAGGCTGGCGTTAATTTCGTCGGGTCGTAGGTTCGAGTCTTGGTACCACTAAAGACCTACTATGTAGAGAGTCTCATGCACGTTAAATCTGGTCGGGTTCCAACTTGTGGTGTGGATAGGGAGGTGCCACCTCAGGTGTTATTCTGGTCACTTGACCGAGGTTCAAAATTACTAGCTGCATTGTCAATAGCCCTCGTGTTGCATCTTAGTACGACGTTAATAAACAATCATATCGAAGCAAATTTAGGTTTGCAGGCCAACAGAAGCTGTGTTTCTTACTCATGTTTCCATAAATTATATCACGGATCTGGTTTAGCCCGAGATTAGACTAGATCAGGGCTGTCCAACCCAAAAGATTTTGCGAGCCGCTTTGGAAACACATTTTATTAAGACGGGCCGCTTTATATATGTATATATCTGTGTGTGCGCGCACACACAAGTGATGAATTCGATACCGATTCAAATTCTCACGTTAAAAACTACTACAACTTTCATCTTTCGAGTCGTGGGAAGCGAGTAATCCTCCCGAACCCCATTAGAGAAATCAAGAATATTTTACTGTAAATTAAGAGAAATTACATTTTTATTGAATTGAACATATTTACACGAAATACAATTTAAAAAACTCTCCTGCAGTTACAACATAACGCTGGCGCTAAATTATTGGCGATCAAAAGACACCGGGCAGTCTGTCTGTCTGGAACAATACGCTTCTACGCTTAACATATTAACTAGGCTTGCTGCAGAAAAACTGGCTGCTGCTATTTCACATGTTCCGCGTGTAGCATTCCCTCCCTTCGTCTATGAATGAACATTCGCGATCTTCAGTAAGTTTGCAGGTTAGGTATATATTGTGTGTCGTCCAATCGCAACAGGTGGCCCGTGCGCTTTTTAAAACGAGCTTTGTAATTGTTTCTGAACAAGATGAAAGAAAAATTGTAATAAACGTTAAGTCAGGTAGTGAGATATCCCCATGGTAGTTGGGTATGATACGAACGACTTATGGTGGAATGTTCTTTGATACTTTTATGTACAATAAAATGTTTAAATCTTTATTCAGATGACCCAGCTCCGCTGGTTGGCCAGGCCTGGACTAGATGGATTAGAATCAACAACATGATTGGAAATAATAGCCTTTGTATATCCCGTAAAAACAAACAATCAGTCAAACAACATGATTGCATAAAACTAGGGAAAAAAACCCGAAAAAACGAAAAATAATGAGAGTAACTGAATTAAATTTATGTTGCCAATTTTAAAAGTATATTTTAGACGTTTGATCCCTAACGATAAATGTAATTATTTATTATTCAACCTGTGAGGCTGTATTATTTTTTGCTCTTTAAGATACATTTAATTGCATTCAAGTATATTTACAATAATCTAAATTTTAAATGAATGTAGGAACTCCCGATAGGATTAACGTTATTTTCACGAATTCAAAATGACTGGCTGTCAGGAGCCTTGAACATCGATGGCTACTAAACTCACGGTTTTGGCGTGACGAATGGGATGCCGACTCAGGTGTCCTACTCGTCATATGACCGTGTCTCAAAATTATTTGATGGTCTTCTATAACGACTTGGTTGTGGTTATAGAAGACCTTGTGTCAGGCAGAAAAGGTGACAGGGAAATGTTCAATCAACATCAAGTCATGACCATTATTACTTATCTATCTTTGACATAGCTAATTTTTTTTATAATTAATTAGAACAATTTTAGGCCTAAATTAGAATATTTTTTATAATTTTTTTAACTTATTTCTCTTATAATTATAATAGTTTGACACATTAATATGACATTATTTCATTTGTTAATGTTTTTGAACTGAAATTCAAAAGTTTAGAAATAAAAATTTCTCAGTTTTTCCTCTCATTTGCTTTTCGTTTTTTTTTTTTTTTTTTAATATAACAATTTTTGTGGCTTCTTTTATCTACATCTAATTATTGGTTTTACAATTGTTTTTTTCCCCTTCTATATTGAGACATTTACATAACTTTGAAAACAATCACGGAAGCATATAACGAACAATACGCAGTTCTTGATAAATGCTTTCAAAGGATTGCGTATTTTTTCATAATTAAATGCATTTTTTTTTTACTTTAAAACACATCTTTGTTAATCTGTTAATCGGTTCAAATTACACTAAAAGCAAAACAATTTGATTTAGGGGAAGAAAAAAAGGGCTAACCAAACAAACCAAGACAAAAAAAAAAAAAAAAAATAGGTAAGCTTCTAAAAAGAATTACTTAATTTAAAAAAAAAAAATTTCACCTCATGACTTAATAATATTGTTTCCCCCCTTCCTTCTCTGCTCCAATTAGCGTGATGTATGGCAATATAAACGGCTATTTTATCCATTCCCGTTGTTTATTTTTCCGGCTATATTCACTCTTTTATTTTATCCTCTGCCCCTACCTGTACCATTTCGAATTACACAATGGCTTTTGTTTCACCGCACAAAGACTGCTCTTAAAAGGTTACTTGTTTTCCTCATTTGCACGGTAACATCGTGGTACTAAATGTGAATGTCGCGTTCAAAAAATAAAAAAGATACTTTGTAGTGGAATAATAATTTAGGGGGAAAAGTGCGAATTCTACTTGTGAGTACCTATGCTGTGCATTGTGTAATTTGCTGACGTAATCCAGCGGCTCAATTGAATTATGTGTCCATTTGTTAGTGGATCGAGTAAAACCAACCGTTTTTGACAATGGAAGTTTGGTGTTTGTGTAAGAAGTGAAAGTCTCTTTGGTAAATTGGTTATTCATTTGAATGAATTATGAAGAGAGAGATGTTGGTGAGCTTTTGGTTTGTATAGTAAATGATTTTCTACCATATCGCGTTCTCCGGTCCAAAAGTATGGTTTAAAATTTATCTTCTGTTTCATAGCCATCAGGGCTTGCTTTCTTTTGGCATCACTACCCCGTGACACCCTAGTGATTTTTTTCTTTCCCATGACAATGACTGTCTGTTGTAAATACGGGTAACGTGTCTTCGGGATAACCTAACGATATTTTTTTTATTCTGGACCCTCCTTGTCAACTAATCTTCCTCCCTTTTCAACTAATTTTTTCCACAGTTATACTTTGTTTAGCGCAGGACAGCCTTATCTAGCTCTCGCGCCGTTAAAATTTGCAATCGCCCACTTATATTTCAATTTCCTGCATTGGGGATGAAAACGGGAAACCATACTTCACAAATTTTTTTAAAAAATCCTTAAAGTTTGGATATGCAAAACGGCACAAGATAAAAATGGTTTTTAACCATTTTTTTGAATATTTATTTTATAATTAGTCATTTCCTCTTCTCATTTTTTTTTTATTGTTTCTATTATTGATGTTCGGTTTTTTTTTTCTCTTGTAAATTTTATAATTAACCTTCCGTGCATTATTTTATAAGACATGGTACTTCTTTTGAGATTCATTTTCGTCGCTTCGGAGCCGTCGTAGCCCAGTATGGTTTCCTTTTTCATATCACAGCCGGCGACGTTCAAATCTTGGTATTTTTCATAGATAATCGTGCAGAATAAATGGTGATAATGCACGTTAAATGCAGTCGGGCTCCAAACACTCACGTATTCGTAAACGTGGACTCAGAAATGACATACAATGAGGTACTATTGTTGTCCTCGTTGCTTAACGGTCTCGAATGTACTTGGTTCTTAGCTAGTAACTTACCTTCGTGTCATTCTGAAGGAAAGTTATTTCAAATTAACTAACTCATTCCATTTTTTAAGTGATTTTTACGTCGACTTTGAAAAAGGATTATTATTAATTCTCATAGGCTGACCTTCGAATTTAATTTTAAATTGATACTTTAAGTCGGCTATTAGAGCATAACTTTTGAGCCCTTGGATCGAATTTTAAAAATTTCCGCTAATTCTTTACAATCTTACTCAGAAATTAATTACAAACTTTTAGATAATTTATAAGCTCTATGATGCAAAAGATCTGTTGCTTCTCGCCTTCAGTAAACCTCTTGGAAACTTCTCTGGTTTTTTCCCCCCCCCCCCCAAAATGGAACACTTGCATATTGGTTTCTCTTATAATACAGCCATTTTTTTTCTTTTAAATTTCGAAATTTTTTTCAAAACTTTTGAATCTTTATCTCTATTTTCATCAAATGTCTATATGCTATATACTTATCAATAAAATGTGACTTTATTTGTTACCCATTCTGCTTAAAAGTGGACTCACAATCAGCACGCGAGTCGCAAAAGAATAAATCGGCAGTAAAACTACACTTTCTTAAGGAACGGTGCCGTTACTTAGCGGCCATAATATTACGGTGAATGACATTACCAAAACGTTGTCTATAATAACTAATGACGTGCTTCCTCGCATTCAACGTTTGATAGGAAACCACGCCATATGCTTTTCGTAGACAACGTTTTAGTGCCGTTATCCGCCGCAATATTGCGGACCGCTTTCTTAGGAAACCATAGCTTAACTGTTATTGGAAACTTCATCTTGTAAGTCATTTTTCATTGGCTATAATTTAAATGTATCTGAAAACAGCGAGCCTTTATATGGTATCTTTTATATTTTCATCGTGTATCTCAAACATGAAACGGTAAATTTTTTTCCCCATCGCTTTGTACATCTGTGTTTATTTAATCGAGAAAAAATATTTCAGGGTTATACTCGCAATTAGGAACTCAATTGAAGCTGTGTTCTTCAGAATTGCGTTTTTCTTATAGAAATCCATAATAAACGCTATCTCAAGAATAAGTGGCCTCTGTAGTCTAGTGGGGGAGGATTCGCAGCGGTGTTGTTTCCGTCAAGTCGTGAGTTCGAGCCCTGAAGACACTCAAGAATCACCATGCAGCGGGGTTGATGCACGTTAAATCTAGTCCTCCCCATTAGCGTGGTGTGGAAGTGTGGAGAAGGAGTGCAAGTAGAAGAAGAAAGAGAGAAGCAGTTCAAGTGTCGTCCTCTTCACTTGACCAAAATTTAGTGTTTCGAGGTCCGTCGCCAACAGTCCTTGTGCTGCTTCTCGATGAGACGTTTGTGAATAATTACAATCATACGTCTCAGGAATGAGGTTATACCAGATATTCATATAATTAGTGCACAGATTGCAATATTATTAATAAATGCATTCACTCGACGAAATACACAGCATTCCACATATTTTAGATGTTTTGTAGGATTAGAGAAATTAAACTTCATTATAGAAGTTTATAATTACTCAAATACTACAAGAGAAAAAGATGCTACTTCTAACTTTCAGAGACTCGAGGGAACTGCTTATTCATTTAATGTATACATAATTGTACCGATATCCAGATGGGTAATGCATTAATATATAATCACGCAAAGAGAATCCGTCTTATGGACGAGCAAAAAAAAAAAACATTTCTGTTGATTTCCGTTGCCAGTTTCAATTCCAATTTAAGTCGCAGCCAAGTCTAAAACTAGCCTTTCTCATTTCCTCAAGAATTAATTGCTTCGGGCCTTTCGCTAATTAAAGCGCAGTTAAAATTTCCGAGAAAAACAATTCTACTGGAGAGAAATGAGGGGGGAAACCATCTGAAAACGATTACATTTCCTCTAATCGAAACGCGTGCTAAAATTTCCTGCAATCCCAGAAGTTTGGTTTGCTCTTAACTGAAGGCCGGGGGTTGGAGGACGAACAACATCAACAAGACCAAGTAAGGGAAAGGGAGAGAGAAAGAAAAAATAAAGTGGAAGAAAATAATCGTTTCTTTTTCTCCAGGACCCTTTTTCTGGCGAGGGAATTAAAATAAGTACCTAAACCCTTTTTCTGTAATTCGTTTTCTCGTGATGCTTTAAAAGCATTTAAGGACACCTGAAAACACTAGGAAAAGCGAAAAGGAGATTTTGTTTCTTTGCATACAATTAGGGGCTGGCTGGCTCCGACGGGCATCAAAAACTAAAGTTTTCTCTCCGCTCAGTAATTAAGTGTAATCTGGTCCTAATTATCTACGGCATATAATTATCCCGAGTTCAACTAATTGCACTTTCCCGTTTGCTAATTACACAGGGCTCTCGGTAAAGTGCGCCTCCTTTTCCCCAAAAGGGTTTCCTTACCCAGGGAATTGGAGACTCGCCCCGGTTTTCCATGGGTGCGGTGAAGTCTTTCCCGTTTTTAATCACATCGCTAATACTTTTTTTTTCTTTTATTTGCTCTTCCTTCTCTCTCTCTATTTTTTGTGCCCTCTCTTTACGGGATTCATTTTCTATTCTTTCTCCCTCTAGTGCGCTCTTTATCGGGAAACAATCGATATCTTAATCGCTTTTGCGAGGAAACGATTAATCAAGTTTGAGCAACCATCTTCGCAGCAATGCTTGTTGATGGATCCGACTGTAGAAAGTGGGAACTTTTCTTTTCTTTTTTTGCTCTTCATCAAAAAGTTCAGTTTTGAGTAACCTGTCTTCCTGGAAACTCTGTAGGCGTTGAGCTTACACTGGATGGTCTAAATTCGTTCCATGCTCGTGGGAATGGTGGCCTTCTTGGGGGATAAGATACTCGAACACGAGGCTGTGATTATTAATTTAATTTCACTTTCGATGTAATGACCGTAATTGCACGACCTTAATTCGTTTTTATTAATCAGTTTTTGGAAAGTTACGTAAAGTTAAGTTGTAGTAACCTGATTTCTAAGAAATTTTGTAGATGTTTGCTGGGTGCAGTGTGGGTGATGTTTGAAGGGAGGAACCTTCCCTCCCTCCTCTTTTGGGAAAAGTTAAATTTTTATTCCATTTTAGCCACTTAAAACTAGGTATTATAAACGAAATATTTGCATAAATCTTGTTGTCTTATCATTTAATTATCTTATCTTTTTTTTTCAATGATTAAGAAATTTATAGCGGAATCGTGTGCAAAATGCAATGCCATGCATCGACGCACATTTGTTAAACTCATGCATCGCGGTTAACTGTTTTGAAAAGCACCACAACAAACAGGGGGAGACTGGCGCTGCAGGTGTAGCATATGCAGTGAGAAAGGGTAGCTAAGGTGAATGATTTTGTGGAAGTCTATGCCAGGCGAAAACAAAGACATTTAACGTTGTTTTAAAACAGAGAGACTAAATATATGACTCTAAGAATTTTTTTTTTACACATTCTGTATCTTTCTTTCTGTAATATCATTAATTGTATTGCTGTGAGTACCTAATTAAATACTATTTAGCTCAAGCAGTCTATAAGAGTATTTTTTTTCCCTTACGTATTTTGTTGTGTAATGGGGTATAAAACAAAATCTTGAATGAACTCATTTGTTGAATTTAGACAAATTGTCATTTTTGGGTATTTATTTTAAACAGACCATTCTTTTTTTAATGAAATTATCAAGGATCATTTTTTTTATTTGTAGAATTATTTCTATTTAGTTACAATACATATACATTATAGATCTTCCAATAAACATTATGTTGTATAGTATTCATCAATATATTTAAAAAAAAAAACTATTATACGTGAGTGTTAAAAATTTAAAATAAAATCGTAGTAAAGTCAATATAACTGTTTAAATTCCCCAGAAAGCTTAGGAAACTTACCATTTTCTATAGCTGTGTTTTTAAATTTTATTTGCCCCCCCCCCCATTCTTTATACTCCACGAACCATTGTTAATTTTTTTTGTTGCTCAGAAATTTTTTGACCACCCCTCCTCCTTCTTAATCATCCAGTCATTGTCACCGGCTGGTTGCATTAATTTCACTTTATTTTCATAGAAGGCTTTCATGAAGATTCATGATTACTTACAATTCAATTTAGATTTAATAATAGGCATTTTATAATACTAAATAATTCATTTAAATTAACTAACCGTTTTTCGTTAAACCACCTGAATTCTTAATGCCTTTCAAACACTGGTTGATTCAGATTCTTTCCCTTTTTGGATTTTCTTTCTAGAGAGTTGCGAAATTTTCAAGAATTAATTCCCACTAATCTATAACGAATAACCCTAACAGCACAATTCTAATAAATCGGATTTTTTATGTACCATGCTTTTAAATTAGTTTTTTTTCGAAAATTTACTTTTCGAGTTGTTCTTGAAATCGGTTTAACATGTAACAGACTTAATTCGTTCCACACCTATTGATTGCCATATACATTCTAATAATGTGCGGTCTCATCATATAATTTCCGCAGCTTGATGGATTTGATTAATCGTTTGCTATCTAAATTTAATGGCTGTAATAGTACATTTGTAATCCAACCAAATTGTTTGCGAATTAATATATAATTGTAATTTTATACATTGTAGGAAATTGTCGCCTTCTCAGTAAGAAATATTTTTGTTTTTAGGTAATTCTTTCTCTTTGATGGTGTTTTCGTTTATACGTATGCCTTTTTATGAGTTTCGATTCAATTAACCATCTCGTCTGCGTAAAGCTCCCGTCTACCCGCCATTTTGATTTCATCAGCTTAATGTTAATCCTATGGAATTTCGACTTGAATTCTCCAATTTTTTCTATTTAATCGATTTGAATGCAATAAAGTGCATCTGAAAGAGCAAAAAATAATGAATGCTTCTGTGGAATTACTTATTCCCTCCTATTTGTAAAAATATTTGAAAATATTCTTTAAAAGACCGGAAAACTCAAAAACGAATAATTAAAATAAGAATAAAAATATTTTTAAAAATCTTAGGAAGAAAGTAATTCCACAGAAGCATTCGTTATTTTTTGCTCTTTTAAGTGCCCTTTATTGCACTCAAATAGATCAAATAGCAAAGATGTGAGAATTAAAGTCAAAATTTCATAGGATTAACATTACGTCCACGAAATCAAAATGGCGGGTAGACGGGAACCTTAAAGCTCCTGTCTATCAGCCATTTTGATTTCGTGAACGTAATGTTAATCTTATGGAATTTCTACTACCGTCTTGAACTCTATACTGTTTTATCTATTTGAATGCAAAAAATTGCATGAAAAATAATAATGAAGGTTTCGGCGGCATCCCACATTTCCTCACAGTTTTTTGAAAATATTTTAGAATTATTTTTAAAGATCCATGAAACACCCAAACGTTCTCTAAATTACATGTAAAAATATTTTTGAAATTGGCACTAAAAATGGAATTCCGCAGAAACCTTCGTTATTTTTATTTATTTTTTTTTTTTTTTTGCTCTTTCAGATGCACTTTTTTGCATCCACACAGATAAAATATTAGATTTGAGGTTGGTAGGAAAGAAATTACAAAGAATTAACATTGCGTTCACGATATCAAAATGGCTGGTAATCATTTCTACTTAAGTAGATAATAAGTAGATAAGAACTACTTATTATCTTATTTGTTGCTTTTGCCTTAATCAATAATGCACATTTTGAAGTTTTCTGTTGTTATAATCGAAATTACGGAAGACTAATAGTATATCTGTTGCATAGATAGTAAAATGATTTAAATGCCAAGTGTATCAAACGAATGATAAAATTCATAGATATAACAGAATCCGAAAATTTATATTACATACGTCTGCCTTTTATACAGTTATCTCCATTAATTATACATATAACTAACAAGCAAGATATGAATCTGCTGGATTTATCTTGTTTATGTGAACATAAACTTAACATTTTTCTTGTTATGGTTTTAAACCAACTTTAAAGTTCGATAGTAATTTTTAGCTTCATGAATTTGAACATTTCTAGCATGGCAATGTAATACAAAATCAATTTTCAATTGAATTCATTCAATACATTTTTATTTCTTTTGTTATACATATGTGAAAAAAAATATTATCTGAAAGAAGAGTCATTTTAAATTATAGAGCAAATAATTAAATTCATATTAGCTGTATTGGAAACAGTGTTCCAGAAAGAATTTTCTCTAACTCATTTGATTTCGTATGAGTTTATAATTGTTTTTGTTTTCATGTTTATCTCACTTGGGATTTCACTTCTAATGAGGAATTTTAAAATTACAGGTGTATGAATATGAATAAAGCTTGTAGTAACATTTTGTTTATATGCATATTCATTTTGAACAGAATATGTATTTAATTATTATCAGGTAGATGCTGTCTTAAAAGGACACAGTACCCTAAAAATGATCAAAATATCGAAATATATGTACAAAATACCGAATGTATGTACAAAAACTCAATAGATCCATAGCTACATTATTTAATGATTTATTAAAAAAAAATTTCCAACAATATACCAAATCATCTCATTCACCTTCAAAACTTTTTAATACTTTTTCTAGGCTTTTATTTTTCATGAATGTTATGTATTTAAAATGCCAAGACCCTTATTTTTTTTTAAAAAAAAATTATTCAATATATAGTTTTGAAAAAAAAAAAATTTAGGTTGTTCTGAATATGTTTGATAGTCTGTGCTTAAATAATTAGTTATTTTTTTTAAAGAAATCCGCAAAATTAGACAATGTTTTTTTTTATTTATTGTTTTTTCATAGTGTCTTATAGGTAAAAATTTATAAAACTATAAATAGCACGAGTAAAACTAAAAACCATACTCAGAATTATGAGAAACATCTCTAATACACTAAAAAAAATTGCTTAAAAATTTTAAATTTTGTAGACGTAACAGGAATTTTAAAATATAGATTGAAAAAAATTTAAATTTTAAATAATTGTGTAATTGAAAATGAATTCCCGACCCCCTGGACTGCATATTTTGTGTGTGTTCATGTATGACGTATATAAACGGTTTCTTTTAAATATATAATTTTAAAAAATTGCTCTCAGGGTTTTGTGCCCCCTTTAAGCCCAAATAATCTCATTAATTTTTAACTTTAAGGGAAAAAGCATATTTATTAACGCGTTGCTTCTGTCCTCTCACAGGTTGGATGTTTAAATGGCCTCACTGCCTTCCTATCTCTGCATATTCGAATGGATCCTGTTAGTTAATTGTGCAATGGCTCTTTGCTGGAATGTCCATTACGCTATGGTGCATTAAGACAATTTATTGTTCATAGCACCCATAATTGAGATATACGGCGAATCGATCGGGGATGTCGCACTTCACATGTGTTTACTCAGATGGCCGAAATTTACCTTATTACTGGAGTGTGTAATGCGCATTGCTCTCTATAGAATCTTCGATTCCATCTTGTTTTCTACCATTTTGCGGATTTCTGGATTCATTTTAATGGTATTTTATTAGATCCGACAAGTCTTTGAGAACGGAATTTTCATTGATAGTTTTGTTTTCATCAACTCTTATTTGATTTTATGCCTTAGGTTTTACTTTTAAAAATGCTTAAGGTATCCGTACACCTTTAAAACGCCATTTTTGTCAAAATTTTCAATTTTCTAATTTTAATGTCAGTTTAAAATATAAACTTTTTTCTTTCGAATAGTGTTTGATTTTTGCTTATACCTTATTTAGAACTTAAGTTACAGGGATTTGAATTTTACTCGGTAGCTAATTTGTAATCGCATTTGAAAGTTTGTTTTTGATTTTTCTCAAAATGAGTTTTCTCGACATATTCACATATGGTAACATAGTTATGAACCAAATTAATTTAAATTTCGCAAGTATCTTCCTTATATCTTCCTTCGCGATTTTCTTTTCGCCTCGTTGGTAATTTGAATTGCATAAAATAACAACTCCTTGCCAACCAAAATGGAAGTGATTAGATAAATTAAAATGAAGATAAGTGCAATGAATTGAATTGGATATAGGGGTATATAAGTGAAATAGAATTGAAAGGGAAATACAGGATAACGATAAACTGATAGATAGTTGTAAATTGGAGTGAATAATAGTAATCAAGAGTTTATATTTAAAGTAGTTTGGAGCGACTCCTAGTTAGAGTAATAATTGAGTTTGTGATAAATAAGAAGTGTTTGATTCTGAACGAGTGGTTTGATAAGCTAAGACTTTATTATTTATTGCTATCGAATTGCCTTTATTATTTCATAAACTATAATTGAGTTTGGAGGGATTCGAAAGAGAGAGAGAGTTATCTTGAATATTTCGTATTGATAGATAATAAACTATGTTTCTTTTTCTGATGCATCTTCAATTGCAATGTTATACTATTGAATATTTTATCAGACTTTTAAGATATCTGCGGTGTTAAATAATGAAGGAAAGATGTCGCTGATTGAAGTAATTAAATCAACATAGTTTGGCAACATTTTTCTAAAATCAGAATATGAGAATATTTCTTCTACATACTAAGTACCTACCTATGTACTTGGAAGGGTCGAGTCCTTATATATTCAAAAACAAAATTTATCAGGCCAATAATATCACGTGATATTGCCGTGAGCGATATTGGAGTCAACATTGAATTAGCCACACTGGATGCAGATGACCCAAAATAATAATGCTGCTCTTTATATGATAGCCAAAATAAGAATGTAATGTTAATTTTGGATTATTTTTCTGTCTGAAAAAGTGTCTCAATTTTGGGTGCTATCCTATAGTATCAGACGAAGATAATCTTAACATAAAAATTAAAATGTTCTATGCAAAGTTTTGCAAAGAACAGATTTAGCCACCCAATGTGTGCTTTTTTAAAATAATTATTATTAAATTACCCAATTAAATATAAGAATTAAAGTAATCGATGAAATATCGAGAAATGGACAATAGTAAACTTTTCCGATATTAAAATTAAAGCAAACGATAAATTATTAAATTGAATATATCAGTTAAATGTAAATAAAATTAAAGCAAACTATAAATCATCAAAATTGAATATTATATCAGCTACATTTAGTTAAAATTGAAGCAAAAGGTAAAAAATTGAAAAGGGATCTTATACGCCAAAAGTGATCTGGTACACAAAAAGTGATCCAACTAAAACAATAGCCCCTTCGGTGGCTAATAAACTGGCAGAAATATTCCAAACATCAACAGTGAGCATCTATTGATGTTAAATTAACGTGATTTTATCTATCAATTTTCAAAGGAACACATTTTTAGGAACATGCCATCAAAAGGGGAGGGAGGAGTGTGTCTTACGTAAGAATCTAAGAATGCTGTCTCATGGTCATTGAGCTGTCGCGAAAATTATAACTTTTTGGTATTTCATCGTTTTTGCTCCTCTTCTGTGGACCCTTGCCAGACTATTGCATTGCATAAGTTCTTGCCAACTCTCCAATAATTTTCACCTTTCTTTTATTCTATTAATTCTCGCTTACATAATTATGAATCAGAGATTATATCTTTCCTGTTTCGTTCTCAGAAAGCAATTAAATCACTATTTGGAAAATTAGTTGGATAATTTATTTAATTGCTTGTTTATTTCGTAATGGGTTTCGATTGAATATTCATTAAAAATCTAACTTATTGTTTGCAAATTGTTGATTGAATTAAATGTATCGATAATGATTTGTTCTACCATGTTTATTAAAAGCATTGGAGAATTTGGATTGAATCTAAACTATACTTACTAAAACTACATTAAAAACTGGCTATGGTTTTTCTTTTTCTTTTTTTAAGTCTGAAACAAACGTATAGGAACAATGAGTAAAATGTAAGAATGACTAGCTTGAATAATTAAAAATAATAATAAATAAATAAATAAAATGTTTGGTTCCCGTCACTTGCAATCTAAGAATGTAATGACTGTGTTCCGAAATATGAACCTATTTATCTTGTTTCTTTTATGTAAATCAGTAATTTTCATGCATAGTTTGCGAAAATTATATATTGCCGTACATCCATATTTATTGAATTATTATTTGAAAGTAAATAAGTGTATGTAAAGTTTTAATTTTCTTAGATATTGCCATTTGGCAAAACTTTTTCGAAGACATTTAAAAGTATCAAAATATGTTTGTTTCCGCAGAAGGGTTATAGTAATTTTTGATTCCATCTCAAACAAGATTTATAATCTTCCGAAATCCAGTATTTGTTCATAATTCTGGTTAGTGCGATGATAGAAGAAGAAGTGAAGTGAATTTAAGATAGTGATGTATTAATGAAAAAGAATTAAAAGGCAAATGAGGGGAGATTGAGGGTAACGGCAGAATTGATAATTTTTTTTAATTGGATTGAAATATTGCAATTAATCTTTTGCTGATTCTTAGGCTTCGCACTAAGATACGAAGCTACTGTTTTTGAGACTTATTGGAATCAGAACGAATGATTTGGTAAGCTAATGCTTCATTTTTGAATCCTAATCAAGGATTGGTGAGTTAAGTGGGATTCGAGAGAGAACAACTTGATATATTTTACCTTATTCTTACATATCTTCAATTGGAATCTAGTAAATATTGACGATTGAAAAAGAAGGAAGAGATGGCATTAAACTTAAATAATGAAGGACATTTTTCACATACTTATAAACTATTAGCACTATTTTATGTTACGCAATGTGAATATCTTTTTTTCTCTCTCATTAATGATAAATCATACATTTATTAATAACCAAATTAATCTATTAGTAACCAACTTTAAAATATTAATTATGAAAATCGTAGATGTAAAGTTCATCAGACCTATCTAGAAGACGTCTAATAAACATCCATTAATCTGTCAACTATTTGCCAATGTTTGGCAAGGATCCTTATGTCTGTCCCAATAATCTTGCGGAGAAGCGGTTTTCATAAAAAGAGAGAAAAGGAACGAATGCTAGACGTAAACAAACAAATCTCAAATCTCCCGTTCCCCAATCTAAACAAGATCTTGCTAAGGAGGAGGGGGGGAAAGCAAACTTATAGGTCTTCTCACCCCCTATGCGTTTCCCATCTGGATCGCAGATTACGCTAAACGCGCACGTGTGAATGTAATTGCGGAAACTTATGCGCAAACACTCTCCAGGATTTCGCCGCTAAACTTCCGTTTCATTATTATTATTTCACTCTTTTTTTTTCTCTCTCTCTCTCCTTCCATTCCTTTTACTGCCTTCACTTCTCTTCGGTCCGGGAGCAGACGCTCCCCTAATCAACGCCTCACTCCTTGGCATGCGAGATTCCAAAAATAGAAACCTCCATCGCACCAGGAGGAAGCACACACATGGCTCTTGTGTTCATCGTAATTGTAATCAAGGATGGAAATATTACAGGGATGTTTATGTCTGTAATGTGGTAAAAATCTGAATGGGATGAGGCAATATATACATGTGCGCCATTTCCCCCTTTTTTTGATTCATTTTTTTTTTACTTCTGATACTCAATAGTTTTTGAGTTCGTTGTTTCGACGAAATGTTTCGTAATCCCGTCGTCTGTGTCGCTTGAGAGGTTTCTATTTTTAATTTTATCGGGGGAGGTATTGCTATTCAATTAAGCGTTTTGATATTGGCTTCCTATTCTATGAATCTTTCGTTTTGAAACCTTCATATAAACTGCTTAGTTTTTTTGGTATCGGTATGGTGTTGCAACCCTTTCCGTCTAATTTCACAATATAGGCGAAAATACTGCCATTGTATGGTGATATATTTATATATGAACCAATTTTTCAATTCACAAATTATCATAACGTATAACAATCTAAGAAAATCAAACAAATTCAATACTATTAATAGGTTTAAAAAAAAACTAATTTAATAATTCGTGGAAAAAAATCAGAATAATATTCATGCAAATCAAGTGACAGATTTTTTGTTAAAATAATGTGTAAACACATTATCCCATTTCAAAGTATAGAACGGTATTAATTACATTATTTCCATCATTCTAAATTTTTGCTTTCCTTACATTTGGTTTTCTCTTATAACTTTCCCGGATCTTTAATGGATTTTTTTTTATTATTATTTTGGATTATAAGTTTTTTAAAGTTTAGATTGTTTAATTATTTAAAAAATTTTATATGATTTGCATAATCATTATTTTGATTTTTATTATATAGTTAAATATTTAGTTTTTTAATCTATTAATAGTATTGAATTTTTTGTGTTTGATTTTCTTAGATTATTACATGTTATGACAATTTCTGAATTGAAAAATTGGTGTTTTGTTCATTTACGTGTGTGTGTTAATTAACTAAATATAATAAAAGTTTCATATTAGTTCATGCCTTCAACTAAAATGACGTGAATTGTTTGTAATAATTCCTCTGTATCATTCTTGTTTGTGTTTGATAGTTTTTTCCACCCTTCAACTGGCTGAATTATTTGTTTGCTCACGGAAATCCAATTCTGTAGCATTTCATTCGTTAACTTTTCTTATTCAGTGTCTCGGGACAAAATGTGTTTTTACAATTTTTTTTGTACAGTGTACGTTTAATTAACTACAAAACGTGTTGAGTTTAAATTAAATCTTCTGCTACTATCCTCGGAATTTTGTGCGATTATCTGGCTGGTACTTCATATATTTCTTTTGTACGCACGTAATAATTATTTGATACTATTCTCAACAAGGATTTTTAAGTGTCCCTTTTACCACAAACAAATTCATTTCTGAACAGTTTTTGCAATACACACACGTAAGGAAATTAAATATTCATTTTGAAATTATTCTTGTAATTTTTAAAAAAAAATTGTAACTTTTACATGGTGAAATACTCTTTATACCGTAAGATGTTCTTATTTTCCCATCAAACTATCGTATCTATCGTATTTTCTGGTGTATAAGACACACCCAAAAAATGTAATACAATTTTCTGGAAAAAACCCAAGTTTTAAAATATGCTTTTTTTTAAAAAAAATGGATGAAATGATTGGTAATTTTTAATAGTAAACTGACCTTTCAGAAACCTGTTAAACCCATGTCATTGTCACCTGGTTCTTCTCTAACAATCATTATTTTTTCTCTTTCTTCTTCATAAAAGGAAAGTGCTAGCACAATCGCTATCTTCATCACATTAGATGCATTCTGTTTTCGAAATGGATCTTTACAGTAAAAATAGTCCATCTTATACATAAAAAAATACGGTATGTTATATATATTCATAAATATGCCTCAATTTTTCTTCATTGCAAAACTTTTCTTCCAGTTTTTTTTAACAACACTGTACCTTAATTTCCATACCAAAATGATATGTACTTAAAAAATATAGGCATGCCGACATGTCTTAATTATTGATAATATTGTTAATACTGATTTCTAAATGTTCTGTTTTTTGTACAAACAGCTTCATTTCAAAACATTTCTTGAAATATATACTCAAAGGAAGTTAAATATTTATTTAAAAACTGCTCATTTAATTTGAAAATTTTTTAGCTTTTGCATGAAAAGTTTTTTTAATACTTCTTTAATAAAGTGTTCTTCGTATAATTATTGCATCAAACATATACTCAGTATAATACGAGTACGTATATTCATATGCTTCTGAATGTTTTCGTCCCTTCATAAAAGTCTTGTTTAACAATTGTGACGTAGATTATCATACCAAAATGAGCTGCACTTAAAATTAAAGAAAAGTAATGTATTGAAATGTAAATTACAATACATATCTACATCATCTTTATAATTCTCTTTTTCTCTTTAGATCTCATAATACAGAGGTACAATGAAATTGAAAACAAATTAGTTTCCATCACAATGGTCTTGTATGAGGTGCTGATCTTGTTTTAAGCATTTCACACTGTAGAAGAACTGACGTACCAAACAAGCATTACATTTCAATTGATGTTTTCATTTTTCCATCGCGCCGAAGAAAAGATTTCCACCGTCTCACTCGTTACTTGTTCCCTTCTTTAATGCGATCAAAATTGCATTATCATTTAAACAGCTTTCTCCAAGAAAGACACTGCCTGCATCAACGTATTAACCGCTTCCAATTTACGATAATGGGAGCCTATTCGTCAAGACGTAGACAGAAAGATCTGGCACATATATTTTTTTCATGTGAAGCGAACGGGAAAAAAAAAAAAAAGATATTCAGCAATTTAAGTCCTTCCTCATTTAGGACTCGTTTGATCCATTGAATCATTGCATTCAATTCCAATCATTTGAGGCCTTCGCACCCATTTCTTTAGTGCTTGAATGAGGTCTTTTATCTTTCACGGACTTAATAAATTGATTCTCATGCCTGCCAGCGCTAGTAAACGTGATGTCCCTTGCAAAAAATAATAAGGAAAAAAAAAAAAAAAAAAAGTCGAACTTGGGGAGGGGCGACAGATTCATCAAAGACTTTTAGATGACTTCATTCTAAGAATCTGACGGATGGCCATGGAAAGGGTGCAAATATGCTCTTGCCATACTTGCCGAAAAGACCTAAAGCAAAGCTGGATGAACAAAAGACTTTAATTGGAGGGCAAGTCCCGTAACAGCGCTTGTTCCGCTAATTTAGTTAGTAAAATCTCGGTTGACAGTGAGCAATAAGGCGCTTATAAAAGACCTCTGATTTCCTTTTTCGGTATTTTTGATTAATATGCCTTAAGTTTAGGCCGAAGACCTTTTCCGATTCCATTGAATAATTTGATTAGTTTATTATTATTGATGTACAAATGAAATTGCCCGCCACATTAAAGGCGTTTTAATGCTTCTCTTGAGCGGTGATGAATTATTTCTGTCCCTTTTCTCTTATTCCTTCCTCGGCATTAATTGATTTGTTTCTACGCATTGTTTGGCGCTCGGGCTTCTTGTCAGCGAGTCTTTGTTTAGGGATGGAATTTTTGTCTTTGTGGTTCGATGGAATAAACATCTTGACGACGTTCTAGCAGTCTTTTTAGCGATGCCAATCGAGGGTTTGGAATTCTGTATCCCCTGGGGTTATATTGTCTAATCGGGAGTTAGTTTTTGCCAAGTCAGAACAGTTCAAAATAATTTTGTTCCTAAAAGTTTTATTTCGATTTTATTGATTACATTGTAAAATTGCATCCAACATTCTTGTTTTTAAAAACTGAAACATTCATTAATCGGGGGGAAAAGGGGGGGGGCTTTATAAAATAATCAATGCTTGTTGCTTATAATAAAATCCAAATGACCTTGAACAGTTCTGCTGAAGCTAATTTACATTTTTCTTGCATTTTTTTAACATCCTATTTATCTTCAGTTTTATAAATCTGTGATTAATTTTATTATATATTTCAGATAAATTCGTAGTGTTTTGATGTAAGTTGCGCTTGTCTTATACTAAATGTGATGGAATTATATTTATAAAGAGTTTAAGATTACATTATAATAAATATAATAAGCTCGTTTGGCTACAATGTTAAGTTCTTGGACTTTTTTCTAGATAGCTAATGTGTATGTTCGTATTCTAAAAGAAATGTTTCTTTAATTTTCTCACTAAAATTTTTAAAATTTTATTTAACCAGTACAATAAAATGATATTACATTTTGTAAAATGGAATTTTTCATTAAAAAAAAAAACTGCTTTATTAAATGTACAAAATTTGCATGAGATATTCGCCGACGTAGTTTATAAAAGTTAGTTTATGAAAACAGTACAAATTCTTATAGAATACCGAATTTCGTAAGAATTATTATATATACCATTGAAATGTGGAATAGAAAATACTCGCGCATTATTATGTGAGTCGTCACGGCATATATTTTCGAAATGAGGATTATTCAATTCGGTGCGTTTTCGACACAAACAAAAATTCTCGAATCCGAGCACTAATTAACAGTGGTGTACTTTTGATCCTGCCTTGCATTTCACCATTGTGGCGAAGAAGAACGTGGAAATATTATGCGACGAACAACATCTGAATACAAATGTCCATAAAACTAGAGCCCAGGAAAGCTTTTCAAATGTTTAATTCTGAAAAGCAGCTTTTCCGAAAATTCCATGAGATAATAGAAAAGTATTAGCGACTTCTAATTCCGAGTCGCGTAACTGTTCGACAGAAAAGATCCGTGGATTTCTCAGTCCCTTTTCAGCATTGTGTCGTCGCTCGGAAATCCTCGCAAAATATTCACCAAGATGGTTCAGTCGTAAAAGACGTCTTATTAATATGTCCCTTTTCTAAACTATTCGATGGATATTCTAATTTATTCGCTTGGCTTTTAGACATCGGCAGAATTGTTGAAGGAGAGAAGGATTGGACGTTTTTGAAGAGAGAGAGACCTTAGCGTGAAATGTAAATTACGAATTAAATCCCATCAACAAAAGCCCCGCTGTTTCGTGCTTAAAATTCCTCTTGCTTATTACTACGACCGCACGCTTCTCCGACCAAAAATCTTCATTAGTTGCTGGAGCACGCTGTCAAATCTAATTTTGCCGTCTCCCACTGATCCTGACGTCGAGTTTTAAAATGCAAGCTATCACCGCTGCGGACTTTGACATATTTCCACTTGTATTGTCTCAAGAGCTTTAAAATTAATGGAGAGCCGGCTTCGTATGATAATTCGGGCGAGATTTTAAACTGGAACTGTAATCTCGGTTTGTTGTTTGCGTACACAAGCGGAGGTCTACTCTATACTCTTTTAAACTTCAAGAAGGGGTCTTTTCCTCAGTACATTTGCAAATGGAGTCATTTTTAGAATTTAAGACTTGACAATGCGGAATGCAGAAACGTCACGTTCAAATTTGATGTAATTAATATGCATGCATTGGCTTATCTGTCTCGATTTAATGACCGTTCATGGAAGCTATTTTTCCAGTTTAGGGTGGGGGGGGGAAATAATTTTCGCATTATGATCACCTATTCAGCTTTGTAAAAATAAAATACTGTTTTGGGATTGAAATAAGCCTGTCGCACTGTCCTTAACAGTTCAATAGATACTTTTAATGAATAACAAATTAACTGATATAATTAGTGAATTCAACTGGTGTACATTGAAAAACGACGTGTAAACACGAAAACGCTTAACGCGAAAAATCAGTTTACACAAAATAATATTGCGGTTTCAACAAAATGCTATGCAGTTTCTTACATTTTTTTCCCCTTTTATTTCGAAACAAAAAATCTCTGAACTTGAGCAAATTTAGCTGAATTTTGAAGTGAAATTATGAGTCAAATTCGGCGGGAAAAAAAATTTTTTTTTTGTATTTTAAATAAATTTACTATCTTTTTTTTTTACATGTACAATGGTAGAGAAATCAAGACGAAAAAAGAAAGTTTCGCTTGAAATGAAGATGGAGAAAATGGAGAACAGCTTGAAAAACACGGGGATATTATCCCCTCCTCTTCTTCCATACAAGGATTAATGTATACTGAAATTTTAATCCAGAAACTTTTTTATATTGAACTTTTTTTTTTTATTATTTCTTCAGAAAAATTAATATTTAAAATTCTGTGCTCCACGTGAACATTCTTTTCACCTTGAAAATAGGCAATGAACTTCGAAAATTTATTTTGAGATAGGAGTTGAAGTGGCGACCCCCCCACACACACACATACACACCTCCCCACGAAAAACTTCACACTACTCCTCCAAGTTGAATGAGATTCAATAAAAATTTTGAGGAAGTAATAACGTGTTTTGTTTTAAGAAATTTAAAAAGGGTATTTACAGAACACTATTTAGAATTAAAAGTCTTAAGCTTTTAAAATGCATATGCGTAATGAAACTTGAGAAATACTTATAATTTCATTAAAATTTTTACCTTAAACTTAATTGTTTTTATTCCTTCAAAGCAGAAAGTTTCTGCCAACTGGGGAATTTTGCTGAGTGCATGCTAGAGTTACTGCACTTATGGGGGAAAAGAGACCTCATAATTCCCTTGTTTACTTCGAGTAAAATTTGAACCAAAGCCAGACAATTTTTATAAAGGAAAGCTCTTAACGCTTCAAATAGAAAAAGAGATCATAACATCATTATTTTGAAGTTAAAAAGGAACAACAATATAAAGAGTCTGCTGTTCTTTGATATTCTGTTTCATTATATCTTTGATTAGCGTATGGGTTTTTTTTTCCTTCCAATAAAACCTGTCTATATGAAATCTTGCCTGTGATTTTTTTTATACTAATTACTTAAAATTTTCATTAATCAAGACACAATTGTTTAACAAATTTTAATGATAATTTTTATAAGTCAAAAATTAATTTTTTTTTTGAAAAATTACAAAAAAAATTTTTTTGATGTAATTTTTAATTAAAATTTTTTTTGTGTGTGCTCATATTTATTTCGATGTAATGAATTAAAGACAATAACTTTTGTGCGTGTTTCTCCATTAATTAAAAATACATTCCTTCATTATATATACATAATGAAGGAATAAATTTTTTTTTTCAATAATTTACACATAAAATCAAATTTTTCAATTTCATCAATGTATCGTCATTGAAAAATATTAGTGACATAAATAAATTCATAAATCTGTTTTAAATATTACCGAAAAATTCTGTGTTTGTATTAAAATAGAAATTGAGTAAGAAGTGAACAAAAATGGTCGATTACGAGGACAAAAGTATACAATGTGTGTGTGAAATAATTTTTCCCAAAGTACAAAATTTCTGCTTATACTCGTAATAGTGGTATAAGAATGTATTAACGACATTTGAACATGAAAATTTGTGGTTATCGCAAAAAAGTTTTTAAGAGAGAGAGAGAGATCAAAAATTGAAAAAGCGAAAGAAAATAAATTACATTTATTTTAACTCTAATTATGAAGTTCACTATGTTGTGTAATCCAATTAGGAACGTGTAATAAAAATGTTCAAACTCAACAGTTTTTTAGGCGAGTCAAAAAAACTTTGTATAAATGTGTAAAATGTACCGTTCATGTTAGATTAAAAATAAATTATATTGCTTTTGATGCCTTATAAAATTCTACTATTACATATAATAAAAAATTTTAATGTATCTAAATATATATATTCTTGGTGATTCACTAAAAGATGTGTATCAATGTTATACAATG
Organism: Nephila pilipes; assembly: GCA_019974015.1. Classification (NCBI taxonomy): domain Eukaryota; kingdom Metazoa; phylum Arthropoda; class Arachnida; order Araneae; family Nephilidae; genus Nephila; species Nephila pilipes. The sequence goes on along the minus strand of BMAW01129302.1, from coordinate 703,448 downwards.
TCTTTTTATTTACTTTGATGTAATAAAAATGTGTATAAACTTTTGCCCTTTGCAATAAAACATAGCCTTATAATTTTTACTACTGTATGTAATTTTATATCGAAAGAAGTCTGTATTCTAAGGCTTAAATCCCCGTGCATTATATTCACGAAATCAAAAAAAAAAAAAAAAAAAAAAAAAAAAAAAATATGAATGTAAAATTTTCTATTTTACATCGAAGCATTCATCGCGCTGTGATTCTGTTACTATTAGAATTATAGAGTTACATTAAACAACATTTACACGCCAACCTTTCTATTATATGTTATGAATCCAACGTTTCATTTGCAACTCCATCAGCTCAGATAGTTACATTCTAGTTGAATCTGACTTAATCCCATTCTCGCGGCCAAACCATTTTCTGGAATCGCCTGTTAACTCATTTCGGTGGCTTTTGTGAGGAGACGCGCGGGGTGGAGGGCGTTTCTCCACCTTCCCCTTGACGGGTGCAAGTATCACTCGCATTGTTTCCAGACACCAGCTGAATCAATAAGCATTTCCTGCTAACTGCTTCTGCGTGCTCTTTCGAATGTCATCGCCAGAAATCGTCTGTCGGTCTTTTCACTCAAAAGCGACCCCCCCCCCCCCATTTGTTGACACTTCGACACCCGATGATTGCGACCCACCCCTCTGTCCACGAGAAAAAGTTCGTGCAGGTTTTGTGGGCATTCATTTTCCGGGTGTGATAGTAACATTGTTGCTGCTAGTCTGGTTTATCCGTTTGTAGTAATTTTTATTTATATTGATGTTAAAGCAGACGAAAACGATCTCTTCCTTCTCATTTGTTATGAATTATGATGCATCAAGAGATAGAAAAAAGAATCTGGAATATATTTTATTTTTTTATGTTTATCTCTTACTAAATTGGAAAAAAAGAAATGAAGTGTAATGATGCAAAAGCAAAAGTTGACAATGCTGCATCAAGCGGTTGATATTTTAAACATGAGATATATTGTGGTACAGACTAATATGATGGAATAAATGTGTCGTAATTTAGTAAAAAAAAAAAAAAAAAAAAAGGAGGGTGGAAGAAACTTATATCTTAAATATTTTCATGTTTTGAAAAATAATATTTATTCCAAACATCAAAATATTTTTATCTTGTAAACTAGCGTGTTACTTTGATTCGAATGTATTTTATGGTAATTCATATGTGATCAAAATTCTTTCTCCCCTAAAAAATCTAATAAAAATATTGTCCAATTTAGAAAATTTGTAAATAGTAATGAAGCTGCATTTTCCCCCCCAAGTATTTCTTAAGACATCTTGTTAACAGCTTGGCTTACTTTATGGCATGCTTTAGATGCTAAATCGCTCCAAACAGTTTTGATCTTACCGTAAATTCGAGTTAGTTTGAATTTTTTTTCATTTTTTTAAATCGCAAATTAATGCTGTGCAAAAAGTTTCTCATCACCACATAAGCAGTTTTTCGTAGAAAATTAAAATTTATTTTGTGTCAGATTCAAATAAGCTTCACAATCCTGATGTTGCACGATGTAGACGTGTGTAGAATAATGTACCGCTTCGATTGTCAACCTCGTCATCTGACCACGTACAGATTGGGTTTATTTGTCGTCAAAGGCTTAATGTGTTGCTTTACTGTGACTTCAGTAAAATAAAAAGGAAAATAAATACATTTAGGATTTTAGTCGGTTAGTTAACAGATAAAAATTTATTTAAAAATAATTTTTTTAAAATCATTAACTTGTAATTATGTTTAATTATATTGTAACTACTCTCAGTTTAATTCCAAAATTTACAAACTCATTAATGATAAATTTGGACCAAGTTCAATGTTTAGCAAAATTGACATTTTAAATTCCTTACGACCTTAACAAATCTGAAAACATTTCGAAATGTCTTTGATAAGGAATGTAAATTTTTTTATTTTTATATGAAAAATTATCACAAATCCCCCTCCTTCCTTCTCGATTCTTTTAGTTCATTTAAAATATTAAATTTTTGTAATTATAATTAAAAATTGTGGTAAAGAATAATTATAATTGAAGTATTTTTTAATTTTGATTTTTAATTATCATGAAGGCTCTTACATTGTGTATTACTTATTATTGATTAATGTTAAGTAATAGTATAGAAATTTTATTTAACGATGAAATAAATTCATAGACTTTCATTTAACAGAAGATTTTTATTTTATCATGTGGTCCCTAATATTAAGTATAACTTATTATTAACTAACATTGAGTTTAACTTATCATTAAGTAATATTAAGTGCAACTTAGCATTAAATAATGTTACGAATGGCTTAATGTTACAAAATTTTAATTAATGTTAAAATAAAATCATATTTTTATTTTTACGTTTAACGGAAAATATATTTTCCATATCTTAAAATTGCTTCTCTTGCATCATAATTAAGTGACCAGACGTCCCGCTTTTTGACAATTTATCCTGCGTCCCACGGGGTTTTAAGGAAGTCTCGATTCTTAGAAAGAATGCACGACAGGCTAGGGAACCGCGAGAGAACAGGAAGGGAATATACGGTTTTCGGCTTCCATGTAGCTATTTCACCAGGATATGAGATTTATATTATTTTTGTAAATTTTATAATGTTAAACTTTAATAATAAAAATAATTGTTGAGAACTGATTATCAAAGTTCGCCTTGCTCAGTGGCTAGAATACGACCACAGTTGTTTAATGAACAGTGGCATTTTTCGGCATTGGCAGCATAGAAAACATTTTGTAGATGTAAAACCAAGAGAGAACACTTTGTACACTTACACAGATTTTATTCTATTGGCGACATGTTCCGCTAGCGATCTAGCATCATTTGGAACACTGTTGTAAAGGAATTGCATCTTATACAAAAATTGGAAACGGAGGAGAATTTTAGAGAGGAGAAGGGTCAAGGTGTAAGGAATTTGCTGGACGTCCTCGAAGTAACGCCTTCGCATATTGAATTTTGCAACTGTCTCTCATACGATACACATTGCACTGCGTGCTAGTGCTAGTTAAACAAGTGATGTCAGCAAATATGCTATTCAGATGATTTAGGTAAGTAATTTATTTAGGTACCAAAGGTAGGTATTTTTTAGGTACCAAATTTCTAATCAAGCCTCCCCCCCCCCCCTGTCAATGGTGTCCCGCTTTTCGAATGTTAACATCTGGTCACCTTAATCATAACTCCAAAGTTGCATCCTAAAGTTTACTGCTAAGCAAAACTGATATTTCAAATTCTTTATAAACGTGACAAAGTTGTATGTGTTATTATAATTAATTACAAAAATTTTAATAAGGACTGGTTATGTTTGACGTTTTTTTTCAAATATTTTTCATTTAATTACCAAAAAATGCTAAGTATAATTTAATATTTTCTAAAATTAAATACAACTCAGTGTATCGAAATATTGGTTGATGACGAAATAAAATCATAGACTTCTTTTGATTTGTTCATTTAGCAGAAAATACTTTTTTCATCATATCTTAAAAAGGCTTCTGAAGTGTTCGAAAGCCGCAGCCGAATGCGTCATTCCTTGCATCACAATTCCAAGGAAAAAATAAAAATGCGTGAAAAATCACGAGTTTTTGAGAGAAGCATCTTTCGAAACAAACATTTTTCATTCATGTAACAATCAGCAGACATTATTTTTAGATAAGAATATTTTTTATAGATAATCGTGTTTGAATAAGTACTGATTCGCTGTGTTCTAGTGTTCATTTAAAAGGGAAAAAATGCATTGTTCGAGAATAAAAAATAGAAAAAAATTGCGAAATCCCTCTTTGAAAGATCTGCAGATTTTCATCTCTTATCTCATTTTGTCTGAGATTTTGTTTTCTTCTTTCCAGATTTATAAAGCTAAGTTTAATAAAGTGCGTAATATTAATGAGTAAACTAAATTTTATTCATATTCGAGAACAAACTGTGTTTTTGTTAGTTCCAGAAATGAAATGCTTGTTGTTTTTGCACTAGAATTGTCACATGAATTTCAACTCATAACCTTTTAAGGTTGCCTTCACGTAATGGTATAGGATCCGAAATTGGATAACCTTTTACGATAACAAAAGGTTCGAACATTAATTTTTATATTCTAACTTCGCTATCTTTTAGAGAGAAACATATATAGGGTTAGTCAAAATGATTCATTCGATTTCAAAATTCCATATTTTCAACAATAAACGACACCGAATGATAAGTAATACATGAATATAAAGGAAAAGTATGGATGTTTTATATTGCGAAAAATAGATGGGCCTCTCATGTGTTCTTCGTAAGACTATTTCATGAAATTATTTTAGGAGCTTTCACGGAGCTACCTCGCAGTTGGATCGATCGCTGTGGACCTGATGACTTGATGTTACATAGCTGGTCACCTAAGTCACCTCATATAGCCCCATGCGATTTTTTCCTTTTGAGGTTTGTAAAAGATAAAGTGTATGAGTCACCATTGCCCACAAATGTTTGTGAGCTCAAACAACTGATTTCTGCTGCTGTACAATCCATTACCACTGACACTTAGCAATGTATTTGTCAGGAATTTACTTACCGAATTGACATTATGCGTATAACTAAAGGAAGTTATATCAGATATTAATAAAAAAAACTTATATATTTTCCCTTTGTATCCATGTATTACTTATCATTCTGTGTCGTTTATTAATGAAGATATTGAATTGTGAAATCCGATGAATCATTTTGAATATAACTCTGTATTACTTATTTCTAACTGAATCAATCCCCCCCCTTTTTCTTTTGGTGTAAAATGAGTTCCATCTTTCGTCTCCTATTCTGTAATGCCAAATGGATTTTGAATTCAAGCGGAAAATGGCGTGTTTTTGGAATGATTCTAAATTTTAAGTGTGCTGTATCATAAACAGTGTACATGTTACAACGTCACGAACTTTCATGAAAATTGGAACAGCTTTCTAAGAATTTCTTTTTCAGAAATGTGTTCTAAGTTTCGATCGAGTTCCTTAACGTTAGGCAAAGAAATTCTTAAGGTAACTGAGACATTAAAACAGTTCAAAATTTTCATTTTGTTGTTAAAAAATACAGGGTCGCTGTTTTCATAGAGGTGTTATTTATGAAACTTTGATTAAAAACATTTGAAAATGGAATTTTAAAATTGTACACACATGCGCCATGCCACGCCATAGAAATTTTTATAGTGATATTATTTGCGTTTTTTTTTTTTTTTTTTTTTTTTCAATGGGTGGCTTTTAAGCATTCTGGTACATTTTCCTCTAAATCTATTTTATCCATAATGTTGATAATTTGCTCTGTGTGAGATGAGGTTATTAACTATACAATGAATATAGTTTTTTCTAATAAATTTTTCTCAAATTTTAAGTATTTCACAGTATTTGCTTAAAAATTTATTGAATTTAATTTTTAAATCATAATAATATGTTCAATGTATAGAATGTTATATTTATAAGAAATCTGTACATATCCTCTTAAAGTTATAAATGTTGTACATTTTGTATGTAAGTAGTACCTAAAACAAACACTTACAAAAGTAAATGTAAATATTGATTTTTAATAGCCCATTCATAATTATATATATATTCATAAATGGGATTTTTTAAACATAAACAGATACATAAGTTTATAAATATATCAATGTTAATGTATGATTTTTAATTAAAGCTTTCTAAAACATGCACGGCTTTTACTTAAAGAAATCGGAGAATTTCTTAAACTTGGCATAAAATAAATTCCTTTTTCTCTTGTTGAATGTATCTGAATTATCTCGATTTTAATTTGTCAAATGAAGAAGACGACTGTCAGAAATCCCTCGTTGCGACGTGAAAAGATTCGTGGGCTCCAATACATGTTTAACGTACAACTGAGTTATTTCACACGGCAGTATTGTGTAGCATCAAGCCCCAAATTGGCAGTCTTTCTCTCTCTATTTCCCTTTCGGATGACTTGGGTGTTTTGAACTGGTTTTCTGCGGGTACGCAGACGCCGTTATGCTGTGCCTTAGACAACTGAGCCAGAAAGGAAGTTTGCAGTATCGGATGCTTTTTACTCCTGTGGTGTAAATAAAAGGTACTATTCATAAAAATTTATTAATATTTTAAGTTATTATTGAATCTCTGTAAATTAGCAAAATGAATTATTAAGTCGGTTATGATGCACATATATTTTTGCTTAAGCATAAAAGAATTCTTACAGGTATTACGTATACGTTTATTCATTGTAATAATGATATACTGCTAAAATCAATTAAAAATAAATTTTATTTTAACTTTGCAGCAGGCGTGACCCTGGAACCAACTAACATGAAAGATTTCACAGATACTTATATGGTGAATTGTGAATTTTTTAGTGAAATTATTTTTTTCGTTGAGAGAATAAGTACAATTGTTTTGCAGTGGCTCGCATCAACGGCGACAGATGTTTTAACGCATTAATAGCTAGCCCGAAAGGGAATCCCTTTTGGTCCGGTTGCTAAGAGCGCTGCAAAAAAAAAGTGAGTGGAGAAGTTTCTTTCGGGCCTAAGGATTGAAAGTTCGAAACGTCGCCGGCACTCGAGGTCAATCCTTCTCCACTGGGGCGTGGTAAAAACAGCACCCGTCAAAGTGGTGATTAGGACTTGAACATTAGAGAACAGCACAGTCTAGAACTACTGGTTGCATGAACCCTCGACGCAAAAACTTGTCTCTGTGCGTCTAACTAAGACAACTGCATGTAAACCACAGCTGGTGATATACGGCTATGGCGCGCGTGTCATTTCAAATAGAGACAACCATTGACGTCAAATGGAAACTTTTCAAAGCAAAACTCAACAAAACAAGAAAGGTGATTAATTGCAATAACGGTTGAAAAATGAGCCTTCTCTTGGATATCTTTCAGAATATTCTTCGTATCATCACGATGATACTGGAGAGGGAGTATGCGACAACTCTCTTCAAAAACGACGACGACCGAAGTTGAAACGTCTTAATAACCAACCCGAGAGGGAATCCCTTTCAATCTGGTTGCTAAAAACACTGCAGAGAGTGACCGGTCAAGTTTTGCTCTGACTCAAAGTTTGAAGGTTCGAAACGTCGCCGGCAACCTCTTCTCCAAAGGTCAACTCTCTTCCCCCGCCATAGAGTTAAAATATATTCTCCCCAATATGATCTAGCCACCGAAATTTGAACAAATATTTCAACTATGATTGTTATTTTATTTAACGAAAAAGGAAGAGCGTAAATATTCATTTGTGTGTGTGTGTGTTATAAAGGTATAAACACAAAGTGGAATGAAAAAAATGAACGAACTTTAATTTTGTATGTTAAATGGAATTTTTATAGTCATTGAATTTGAGAGTTTTGTAGTCAATCGGCGGCTGATATTTTTTTTACAAACATCTAATTCAGAATTATTCTGTACTCTCGGCTGAAGTAGCCAAGGTTATCATTGTCGCTAGCTCATTGTTCCTGCATTGTTTTCGTCGAGTCGTGGGCTCGTTGGGGTGATGTGGAAGTTTGAAATGGGAGTAAGTGTAAAGTTTATTGGTGCAAGAGCCCGATATGGCTATGCTGCGCAAAATAAGAAATAACTGTGGTCTAGACGTGAAGAAATTGAAGAAAAGACAAAAATTGATTGACAAGAAGGAAGGTCAAAAATAGAGAAGGATCGCTAAGTTTGTAACAGGAAATGTCACAATTTAAGTAGTTATTGTCTTCGTCTCTTGACTGAAGCTCGAAATTACGAGGTTCAGTGCTACTTTCCCTCGTGTTACATTTTTTGTTCAATGTTAATCAACAAGTATTCAATCATTCAAAAAGATGAGTCTTAAATTCGAGATCTGATGTCACAAAGGATCCGTCTTGTAGCGAGGCTGATGCATTTTAAATCTGTCCAGGTTCACTGTCCAAACTGTGGGAGGGTGTGGAAGTTTGGAGTTTGATGTGCCAGTTATGTGTCGTCGTCGTCATTTGACCCCGGTTGATATTGGTGTTGCTTCTGAGCTCGACGTTGATGAACATACAATCAATTATAATGTAGACTTTTTAAACTTGCTTGATATGCAAATGCTTGTGGTGAAATTTGTTGCCAAGCGGAAGTAGAAATTAATTGCTTAATAAAATTTTATTTTCATAAAAGTCATAATTGAGTATTTATAAAGAATCTTTATCATTAATCATACAAGATTAATTTTTGTTCATTAATATTTTAACATTATCATTCAGTGTCGTGATTTGCCTCCTTTTAAATGGCTAACTTTTTTTTTTTTTATCTTTTTCCTCCTTAGATAAATTCTGCGATTTATTTTAATGTATCCGGTTTTGATTTCTAGATAATTCTTAGGCATTTCTGTGCAATGAAAATATCTTACTCTTCGCTAAAATAAGAACGCAGCAACTTCGCAGTTCGATTTACAATCGATTTCAAAAATAGGACTCGATTTTAATTGAAATCACAAAACAAAATGGAGTTGTTCTGAAAGACAATGTAACCTCAATTGTTTTTCTGAAAATATTATTTATATATTTTTGTCCTGAGTGCAATCTTTAATGTGAAAGAAAATATTTTAACAATATATAGTTTTTGTTTTGTATCAAATAACTTAATTTCTTTGCTATTCCGTAAGTATTCGAAAATCTCCTTAATTTCGTTACATTTTCACTAATAAGTTTCGCATTAATTTAGACGATTCAGTTCAAAAAAAAAATATTGCTGCTAAGATATGTTTAATTTATTTTCGTATTAATGACATTTCCTAATGAAATAAATTAATCTTTCCCGTTAATCAGTTTCCACATCGAATAAATGACAAGAAATTTCAATGGAGGTCGTGTATATGTGCATAAATAAATTAATGTTCAATTAATTAGATTTTGATTATTTTTTTGCCGAAGCTAAGGAAATTGCTTTCTGTAAATTGTTTTATAATTATATTTCCAGAATTTGATTTTTTTTTTACTCCTTCCTGGTAGATAGAATCGCTACCGAAAAAATAATTATCAACTCGTTTTGCGCTAAAACGTGTTTTTAACTTAACTTCTGTGAAACTCATTTTCATTCCGATCAGAGCTACTCGTTTTGTTTAGGAACTGTTCCGGGAATAACTTTTTAACCAGTAGAAACGCCCTTGCTGTTTAATTTCCAAGTGGGAATTAGAAAGTTATTCTATTTTTATGTTATGAGTAGAATTGTCATTCAGCCTTAGCAGATTTTTACGGAACTGTTGTTTTTTTACGTTGGATTCTTCACTAGAAAATGAATTAGTGGGTATTAAATTTATTTTTCTGCTCCTGCTTTATTATATTTCTGTTTCATGTAAACGTTTTTATTTTCCTCTCCTTAGTGTCTTTTGTCGTGGCCGTGGAAGTCTAGTGGTCAAGGTCGTAGACTCGCGGCTGTCGTTGTTTTCGTCGTGTCTTGGGTTCGAACCCTGATGCCACAAAAAAAAAAAACATCATACAGCGGCGCTGATGCACTTTAACTGTGTCGAGGTTCAATGTCCTCCCGTTGACGTGGTGTGAAAGTTTGAAGATGGAGGTGCCAGCTCAGGTGCCTACTTTGTCACTTGACCGAGACTCAAAATTGCGATGCCTTTCGGCAATAGCCCTCATGTTATTTCTCAGTGCGACTTAAATAAATAATTACAATTATTCATCGATGATGACAACTCGATGTGTCAGCAATCAAACTTAACCTATGAATCATTGTCAGATTTATTTTGGTGCCGTTTAACAGATAGCTACACACAATGGTAATATCACCTTGTCAATATCATCTGTCTTCAAAAACATGTGTTTTTAATCCATCCGGATATTCTTTTAGTGATAAACGCTTATTAATTTTTCTATTTTACGCGGGATGGCTCTGCATCTTCATTAATAGAATCTCAGCCTAGTCATTATTGGGCTGCGTTAGGAGTTCGAGGCCTTGATTGAAAGACCTTTGTATGGAATGATGGGATTGTTATTCGTAAAGTATGACGTAATCCCCAGGAATTTTAAACATGGTTTTCAAGTTTGACACCAAATTGATTGTTTTTCTCGTCATACAATCGAAATTCAGAAAAGCAAATTTAGTTGTAAATAACTTTATCAATAGCAAAACACTATAGCGAGTTTCTTTTTCTTAAATCTTTCAGTATTTATATGCAGTATTTATTCCTCCCCTCCCCCCTTTAATTTCAACTCATTAACTGCACTTCCTTCAAATATTTATTTATTTATTTATTTTTATAAAATGCCTTTGAGTAAGTGAAATAAAGTTTCTAAAATAATTTGCCCTTATTTTTACGCTGATAATAACATTTGTTTAAATTACTCGTGCTTACATGAAGATCAAATTTAATTCAGGCGCAAGAATGTTCAGAAAACCATAACTTAAAACATTTATTTACTTTTCAGTTTTATTTTCAGAAGTCTGTAACTCTTTTTTTACTCCCTTTTTTTTATGTAATATCCGCCACAAAAGTGCAATAAAAAAAGCCTTCATTGAAAATGAAATATCCAAATGAGTTCTTCGAATGTGCTGTCGATTAAAATTAGACATTCCATGAAAGAAATGAATGCATTCATTTCTCTCACAAAGGGACATATATAAAGGGAGTGAGGGGTACAAAAAGACATATGCACTTCCCAAGATTTTTTTCGCGAAATTGGAATAATCCAGAACAATTCTTTTTTTTTTTTTTTTTAATTACACTATTATATAGATGTTTGAAATTTTAAAGTAAGATATTTCTTTTTTTCCATCACGAAGAGAAAGGATTCCAACTAAGATAAAAGTATTCTTGAGAAAAGTATAGAAAAGTCAATACTGTTTCTAAAAGGATGCATCTGGGTCAGTTTTGTAGATGAAGAGAAGAGGGGTGGATGCATCCCTATAGAAAATAGAACGCACCCCCCACCCCCCCCCAAAAAATACAAATTTTATTTTTATCGTATCTTAATTATTTTTGTTAAATAATCTCCATTTTTGTAATTTTCAATACTTGATAAAATTATAACAATACTTGAACTGTTTTAAATCGGAGAAATAAGACTGACGTAGCGTATTATTTATTTTTTACTAAGTGGTAATTTTAAACTACAAAACTGCTTCTTGCATGATAATGACGATATACATTCCCTAAAATTAGTTTCTGTGTACACCAGTGAATGAATGTATTCATTGAAATAAATAGAAATAATTAATTTAAAAATTGTATGTGATTCTTATTTGTCAATACATTTCTCATATTTACGCATCAAAATTGTTGAATTTGTTAAAAATAAGAAAATTGATCGTAATATATTTACTACTAATATTCATGCACAACACAAAACACTTATTCAATTCATATTTCCACGAATTAAATTTTTCAGCCCCTCCCTTATTCTTTAATTATTCCTAATCAACTACATTTATTATCTTGTTCTCTAATGTAATTAAGTAGTCCGAACTCGTCATTTGCTATCCTTAATTGCGAGTCAACAATAAAGGAATTAAACTGATTACGAAGAGGTTTTTTAAAAAAAGAAAAAAAAAAAAAAAAAAGATTTCATTCGCGGTAGGGGTTCTTTCTTTTCTTTCATTTCTTAAACTCGTTTTACTTGTCTTGAGTAGGCGTCTGTAATACTAAAATGAAATCCTTGTTGAGTTTTTCGTTAGCTACAGCCGTTCCTTGTCATGGGTTCTTATCTCGACTCGCACGCCACTAAACAAAGAAGTGTTTTTCTTGCACTGTTTTTTTTCTTTTTCTTGTTTTATTCTTACTTTTTAACTCTGAATCGCAGCATTGAGAATCTTCCGAACATCTAAAATAATCTTGATTTTTTTTGTGAGAAAGAAAAATTTACAAGAATTGTATATTCACGCTTTTTCTTCCCCATGGACCTTTTTTTTTTTTTTTTTGGCACTTGCACGATTGGAATTCTTCTAGATCCCTGCCGATTACCATTCTTTTGTGACGAGCCAAAAAAAGAAGCAAAAATCGTCTGTTTTTACCTGTCACCCGCGATTCTGACCTTCTATCGAGCAGATCGAAGGTCAAGTATAAACGGTAAAGTGAACGTCAAGGAAACCTGACACTTTAAAAAAATATTTTTTTATGTTCCGACTGTCCTTTGATTTGGAACGGGTTTTTGACTGAGCTTTGTATTACTCCGGATTTTTTTTTTTATGCCAGAGGGTTTAGGTGTTATGATGCTTAATGAATGTGAATATTATAGTCTGCGGTTTTTTTTCTTGGCGAAACATCGATCGGAATTTCGTTGTGTTTAAAATCTTCTAAAATACTGAAAAGAAACATATCAAACTCGAGGCTGGCAAGACAGATACTGCTTACAAGTATTATCTTTGGGGCTCAATTTGTGGCATGCCACCAAAATTGACTAAAAATGTCTTAGATTAATTTTTGAAATTTCTTAATACACGATTACAGATGAATTACATTATTCGCCAATGAGCTAAAAGTGATCGTGTGGAATCAACGCACCGCACATTTACCTCAACAGTAGTAATTTTAAATATTTCAACAGCATACAGTAAAATAATACATATCAGGCCATTAATATTCTACTGTCTTACTTGCCACATCATTATTCAACTTTCAGAGAACAAAAAAGAAGAAAAAATAATAATTTACGTTGATTAAAGTTGCACTTTTTCTGTGTCTAGTAAGTTAATGTTCAAGAAAAAATATCAACTTTTGTTATAAATGTTTATTGTTTTGTGTTAATGATTACTTAACTATTCTAGGCTCAGAATTTACACTTTAAGAAGGCCTTTATCTAAACCGGGTGATAGTAACTATAGGCGAAAAATTGTTTACAAGCGTCAGCATTTTCGAGATAAGTGGGAATTATCGTATTCTTGCTATTACATCAAAGATGAAATAATCTAAAGAATACATACTAATGTTATTAATGTACCAAAACCTCTCAATGAACAACATAAGCTCCGTGATACAAGTCATGATATGTTCAATATAAAGATGAACTTCTGTAACTGTATTTTATTTTATTTTTTTACCATTCTCCACTTTACTTGGATTTTCGATATCCTGGATCTGATCCCAATTAATCCGACTTATCGATGTTATATTGTAGTCCAATTACACACAGATAGTTTATATATTTCCATCTTTAATTTAACAAAATATTTTCCTGATTTTTTCGTTAAATTATTGAAGAAAATCTTAAAATGTTTCATATCTTGAATTTTTTAGAATTATCGGAATCTGAAATTTACTACGGTTTAAAAAAAAGTAGACACACACACACTGCAGTTTTTTATTCGATATCTTATTCTTAAATTTTTTTTGAGACTAATTATTATTTCAAACACTGAAATAAAATGCAGAGTAAAGAAAAAATTTCAATAGGTTAAATTAAATTTTTTTTGACTCAGTTGCACTCATACTTGTCCTACTGTTGTCGTTGCGCCATTAAATTTCAACTGATCAACCAAATTGACTCGTTTATAAAAAGAAACGTAAATTAATAAGAGAAAATCAAAAATAAAATTCAGTTTTTCGATACAAAAAGAAGAATCAAGGTCTCGTAAAAATTAGGAGAAAAATAACTTACAAAAGAGACAAAGAATTTTTATTTTGACGTATTTTAAATCTGGTTGTTATATTAAAGTATGTTTCATAATCAAAAATGAGCTTTTTTTATGTACGTTTAAAATTGGAAATTAGCATTATCTTATCTTTTAATTAAGAAAATAAAT
>BMAW01129302.1:678751-689677 GCA_019974015.1 Nephila pilipes | reverse complement strand
CCCCCCCCCCCCCCGTCAGCCCATGAAACGGTTGTCAAACAATTAAAACATCCCCTCTCCTTAGAAAAAAGTACCATTCCATCGTAGTACATTTTGGACATCCATTGTAAATAAGACTTTGCTATCTTCTATCTCGATCTCTGGCAACTGCCTATCGCCGGTGATTGAATGAAGACCGCTATCTCTCTTTTTCTATCACTGGAGATTGTGCTGCGCCCAGTGTGTCAGAAACCGGATAGAGGGTGATTTCGAGTGAGTGACAGATTTTAATAGCCGCGGCTGCAGGATGTTTTTGCCATGATCGCTTTCCGGGCCTTCCATTTCTTATTGGATGAAGAAGAAAAAAAAGTATTCTAAGCTGTACACGGAGGTGTCGTGATCCGATGACTCCTCCCAATGTCTACTCTAAAAAGTTCTTTTGTTTCCCGAGTAGATGGAAGGTATTGGTGATAGCTAATGATAGAGGGTTATAGTTAAAAAAGGGTTCGCTTTAATGAGGTCGCCATGTGGGCCGGTAATAATAGTCTCCCCGCTGACCTTCAGTCACGGGATGGCGGAGGGGAATAGTTAACTGAAACGATGAATTTGTCTGAAATGATATGTGACAAGTCACGATTTTGATTATTGCCATTGTATTGAGATGGGAATGAGATAGTATGTCTTCATTCTTTAGCGGGACCGAATTAGAAAGTTTGAAGGGGGAATGTTGAAAGTATTGTTCAGTTTCGGTAGTCACCGGCGCAGGGAATTGAAAACGTTGTTCGGTTCAGTGGGAAAAGTGTATCACAATATCGGATTCGAGATGTTAAAACTGTATCATGGTGGGTTCACAATGGAGAGGGTAATGATAGATTTAGATTTTGAGAATAATGGATTGCTTTCTCTCTTTGATCAATTTCAGGCGCTTTTTGTCTTTTTGTATGTTTTTTTTTATTTGTCCATTGAACAATAGTTTTTAAAGTGTATTGATGTCGTTTAATTTTTGTAAAAAAAATTGAATTACTGTAAGACATTGGATTACAGTAATTACTTTAAACCAACACGTGTGGGACCAAGGCCATGTCGGATTATCAAGTGTCGACGTAATTGAAACGCGAATACCAAAGACAATTGGTTTAATTAACGTCGCACTAGAAGCAACACGAATGCTATAGGCAGAATGCCCAAGGGGACCGAGCTCATCCAAGGGGTTTCGAACTACAAACCGGGCCTTCGGGAAGCAATTGCCTCCCTCCCACTCCACATTTATTGACGGAAAAAAAAACATAAGATATTACATAATTTCGATATTAAAAGTAAATAAAGCTCACAAAGTATTCATAGAGCAGAAAATGTACATGACAGGAATAAAATAAAATAAAAAAAACTAACAGGATTTTTTTTGCAGAAATAAGTTGTATCAGCGACGGACCTCGTAATTTTGAGCCTCTGTTAAGTGACGAGAACGACTCGTGAACTGGCTACTCCTAACTTCCACACCACGCCCAGGAGAGGACTTCGAGCCTCGACAGATTTAATGTGCATCAGCTCCGGCTACACGACGGGTCTTTAGTGGTATCGAGGCTCGAACTCATGACTCGACGGAAACCGCCGTCCGTGACTATGACCACTAGACTACCACGGAAACGAATACCTAAGATAAATAACTCTAGATATAAAAATCTGAATTAATAAAACATGTATTTAATGTGCATTCTGAACTTGTTGGGTGATGTAAATATTCAACAAAGTATTTCGCCATCCTATTTGTAACAAAGATAAATTCAATAGTTAACATTAATTGATTGAATATTTCTGTGTTGATGAAAAAAAAAAGTATTGCACAAAAAGAAAATTCACTCTAGTACGATGATTGTTAAAACAAGTTGTGCCAAGCTATTCTTGTCATGAGCTTACGTGTAAAAGTTTTATTTGCACCTTTTGAACACTTGTTGGATTTCAAGAACATTATACTGTACAATACACAATATGGACACAATCGTAATATTACACAAACGCGATATGTAACTCGTTAGAAAATAAGAAACATGAATTACATCGGTTATTTTCTCAACCTATTAAACATGGCTTATGGTGAATACATTTAAAAATATTTTACGCATTAATGATATCTTTGGGGGAAAAAATGTAATGTTCTTAAATGTCATCAGATAGCGGGACGCGATTAAACCTACAAAGAAAATTGGGTGCATAATACTATAAGGCGGAGAATTTCTAATGTATGTATTTCTACTGATACGAAGAAAATCCATTAGATCAAGTATACTGTACTTTTTACTGTTCTGGTTATAATTTTTATTGGTAATGTAAGTAAAATTTTAAAATATATTAAAATATTCATTAATTTTTAAAGGTTCTTTAAGGTTGACATTATTGTATTTTTTTAAAAAATTTCTGTAATACATGCATTTTTTATGCTACATTACGGTCACGGTGATCCTGATCGCAGAGAAGGGAGCGTTATGAATGAAGAATCGAGGACTCGAGTCTCAATTTTATCAGAGAACAAGCACTGCGTAGGCTGTTGGAGGTTATTACATGGTAAACACACCTAACTTGTAAGACCTTCAAAGGTTTAGAATGATTCACCAATTCAAATAAACTCTATCACTTGGCTGTGATTCAATGATTCATTTCTGCGTACGTCTGAAACAAAAGATTAGTATTATAATTAGGTTCCTTAATGTTATGGAACAATTGGATCCGAGATCTTAGTAGAGCTTTGAATGAGGGTCCGACTCCCTGACCCTTTGTAGATCCTCACTATCTTTGATCCTATGTCTGTTTATTCAGTATAGGCATTTTTCTGATGTTTTGTTGGAAACTTCCTCTCATTCTCTTTCACTACCACCAACATCAATATTAAATTCTTTGCTGTTTATAAATGCATCTCCTGAAACTTTTTAACATTTCATCAATAATTATATTCTAATCTACATGAGTCACGTTTCATTCATTGGGAAAGAGTTTCAACTCAAGCAACATCGTATAAAAGTCTTCCAAGGGTTAGTTGAAGGGGAAAGCGCTACTCTTCAACTGTCCCTTGGGGGGGGGGGGGAGAACTTAACGCACAGCCGAGATCTCTAAATGATCACGAGCAGGAAGTAAATCCACGACGCCGTCCCATTCTGAAATCCTTTTGAGTACAATGAAAAACGGATAGGAGGTGAATCTCCGCAAGAGGCTCGCGAGCGGTTCGTGTGAGTGACGTGGATTTATCTGCTGGTCGATCTGTTCCCGAACGATAGGATTCGTAGATGTCTATGTATTTTTATAGTTCAATACTGAACAAAGTAAAACAAATTGCTCTAAAAAAAACTTTCTATATCCATACCCCGGTAGCATTTTTAAATTAATATTTCTTTAAACCATAAATAAACCTTTGACTTTTGGTCATTCGCGCCTTTTTCTTCATTAACCCCAGGGACTTTTCGTATTATGAATTATACATATATATATATAAAGCAACCTCGATCCAATCAAGTGAAACGTGATTTTCACAAATAGCTTGAAGTGTGAGGAAAGAATATGAGGATAGTGATATGTAAGCGAAATAGAATTGAAGTGAAGGTGGATAATTGATTGTGAGTAGTCAGTAGATGCTTGCATGTTAGAAATTGGAATGATATGCAGTAGCTGATTTTCTGTGATAAAAGTATGGAAGAAACAATTTTTGATTGAGTGAACTGTAAAAAGGCGACGAAAATTCAATATTTGAGAAGTAGCTCACTCGTCATAGGTGAATTGGTAAGGCAGAACATTGACATTTAATTCTAAACTAGGAATTAAGTACGTTGAGAAAAAATAACCATGAAGAGAGAATGTTGATTAAAATGATTATTAATAAAGTTTTTTATAGTTCTTTTCTGGCGTCTCTTCAGTAAATTGTGAACGGATTGTTGCATCAGAACTTTTTAAATTATTGAGGATGTCAACAGAAGTAAATAACGAAAGGCCATTACAAACCGTATGTCAAAAACCGTCAAAATATTTGACATTTAGAGATAACATAAGCTGTTTTTGATACAAACACGTCTTTTAAAGCTGTGCGACGTAAATAATCATCTCTCTCTCTCTCTCTTTACCCCCATCTATTTACCGGAAAGCATTTTTCGAAAACATTTCGACTTTTACGAAAGAGCGAATGATACGTTTATAGCTCTCAAAAGGAAAGGAGAGAGAGAGAAGAAAAAAAACGATAAATCGCAATCAGATACGACGTGGAAAGATCCACTAATCACCCTCGATCTCCCCACAGACTGCGACAATAAAATCTCTTTAAAATTTGTGGCTGGGAAAACACCGTCTCGATTGAGTTACAACTCCAGACCGTCTTGACTCGCCCGGTGGAAACGGGAAGCTTAATAACTTTTCATAATGGAGTGTTGGGTGTCTTCGTTGGAATTCTCGGAGATGGAAGAGATGAGGGGAGGGGGATACCCCTGGAACTATTCCAGCCGCTTTCCCTTCAGGGAGGCAGACGATAGTGTCGAGTTCTCGTGCCAAAAGCAACACTCCTCTTGATGTACCCCTTCTTCCCTCTTATTGTTGATGGTTGTCGGTTTTCTAGACACTATCGCGACATTTTGCTCTGCCAAGTTCTCACCGTACCCTAGCTCAGGATGAAGTTAGTTTAATTCACTTCAGCATATTGTTGTTCCATCTTCGCTCCTGGTGTCAAGATACCGCTTGGGTGAGCTGGAACGAGGATACTTCCAGCAAATGATGTGGAAGGAGACGATGGTTGTACCTCGTCATTCTTTGGCTTGTAGAGAATGTCTTGACTGAACTTTTTTTCGTGCATTAGTAATTCCTGAATCGCAGTTTGAAATTTTGATTGTAACACTTTAACCCTTTTCTAAGGTCTTGCTTACCACCAGTTTCATTAATTTGTAAACGATAAAGGTTAGCGTGGTATGAAGAAGTTATTACTTTGTAAATCTTTATGAAAAGATATTACTTTATAAATCTGTTTTTCATTTAGCGCAGGGGTGTTGCGAGGAGTATTTCTTAAAGAGGGGGGGAGGGGTTCTCCCATTTCAACTCGTACCTGAAAATAAATTTCAAATTTCATTGTTTATTTTCAAGGTGAATAGAATTTTTATGTAGAGTACGAGATTTCAAATATTAATTTTTCTTTAGAAAATTACAAAAATTTCAATATAAAAAAGTTTTAGTCTTTAAAATTTGGGTAGGTAGCAATCCGTATGGGGATGGGGGGAGGGGGTGCAACCCCATCCCCATCGATACGCTATCGATGTAATACAACATAAAAAGAAATTTAAAGCATGCGGTGACCTTTAAATAACACCCAACAGGCGGTATTTCTAAGCAAAAATTGGTCTTAAAAATCAAATTGGTTTTATCTTATAATTTTTTAAAATGAATTTCTTTTCTTAAAAGGTAATCTCAATCCCCAAAATGTAATATACCATTAGTAGGGGGGGGAGGGGTCGTATAAAATGTTAATAAGTCAACTACGACGAGGAGAGGTCTAGTTTCGCTTCCTGGCAAAATAAATTCACGGGGAAAAATGAAGAAAACAGTTTAAAGTAATTAACAATTATAAAACGAATGTAAATAATATAAGTAGTTTTTATTTATCCGTTGTATGAAAGGAAATTTTTATTTATGTTTTTGCCTTTAGTAAGAGGAGAAAACAAGTTCCTTGCAATTCAATGTTGCAACGTACTAAATCGATACATCAGTCCGTGCTTATTGAAATTGAAATAACAGTCAAATCGAAAGTCACGTGACAGGGTATAAGTCAAAGTTGTTCTCGTGGTAGTCAATGTATTTGTTGTTTTTTTTCTTTTTCTTATAATATGAGGTTAAAAAAAATCTTTTTAGTTATGTCAAATGATTCATTTTTCTTGAACTAATAACTCACTAGGAAGAAGCACAAGGTCTTTTGATTTCAAATCATGATCTAGTGACGAGAATGATACATGATTTGGCATCCTCCCCCACACTTCACATCCACGCCAACATGAGGAGTTTGGGTGAGTCCCTCCTGATTTAACATGCTTCGCTCCCATAACTTCTCATTAGTTAAGAGTATTGTTACTGCACTATTCAGGTTACCGTGATACGTATTATATCAGGTAGAAAAATACTGCCTTTTGCATTTTTTTTATGATACAAATTCCACAGAAAAGACAATTTAAAAACTAGTTGAATCATTACTATGTTTTCCTTATTTGCAAAAATTAATATAGAATAGTATCGTAAAGGAGGATAATTAAAAATTAAAACCTCTTTTTAAGTCAAAATATTTTTTGATGATGTTAAATTATTTTTTAAATTTATAAAATTTGACTATAATCGAGATGTGTAGAAAATGAGAGAGAAAATATTTCAGTTTAATGTAACTGATACAACCTCGACTTTTTCGAATTCAGGAAGAATTTTATGTCGGAAAAAATAAACCTTATGGTCTCTCTCTGTCTCTGTATGTGACCTGGAGAATT
Source organism: Nephila pilipes (assembly GCA_019974015.1). Lineage (NCBI taxonomy): Eukaryota > Metazoa > Arthropoda > Arachnida > Araneae > Nephilidae > Nephila > Nephila pilipes. The sequence continues at coordinate 683,207 of BMAW01129302.1, read as the reverse complement.
TTGCTATTAATTAACATTGAGAGATATAGCATCGAAATTTAAAAATATATATATATAAAGCACCGAAAAGATTTATGGTTTTATCTGAGATAACAACAGCACAAGAATCGATGTACTGAAAATAATATTAAATGAGAATACTATAAAATCAACAATTTTCTGTAAATTAGCCGAAATATGCATTTATTTCTTGAGCAGAATATTAGTGTTAGTAAATAAAATGTTTTCAAATGTTGAATTCTTGCTTATAAGTCATTCTTGCAAGGTGCTCTGAAAACATTTCGTGCGAGTATTTTGTAACAACCTAAATTTATATAAATTGATTATTTTTTACTTTAATATAATACAATTTTATATTCTCTGCCGTAAAAACGAAAACATTTACAGAGGCACAACATGTAATTGGAACTTGTTAATTTTTCTATAACTTTCTGTCACGTATCCCTCCCTCTGTTGCCAAATAATAAGCCAATAATTTTCTGAAAAACTGACTCAGAAGCAACACTTATCGGGACATAGTGTGGTCTTTCATTGCTGGCCTTGAATGATCATTGTAAGATTAATTTGAATGTTCTGTTAATAGAAAAACGGAAGTTTTTAGAATTGCAAAGAAGAAAAAAAAGATAATCTTTCACATAAACCGGTTTTTATCTACTTTATCCTCAGCAATAAATGCATTTTTATCTACAGTTTAACAACTGCAACTCCATTGCCAATGGGTGGAGTCAATGGCAAATGAACCCTCACCCCATACTTCTCCCATATGACATCTTCATCATTCACAGATTACTCCAGAAGGTATTTCCAATTCATGTACGACTTCCAGTAAAAGATCCCGGTGTTGGAAGATCGCAATCAATGAAAGCGCTAATCAACAAGAACTTAACATTCAAATCCGGAGTGATAGCACTACAGCTGATTGGGATACTATGTGCTAAGTGAATGCTCGGGCTTCTAATTGGGCTTGCCTTGACCTTAAGAAAATTTGGGAATAGCGGACTCTTTGTTCTCCTTGAACTCTTCCTACAAGGGGTGTAATAATTTCCTAATCGCACTGATTGGTACAACTCTCAATTGCCACGAAGTTTAATGTACGCTAAAGACGCATAGATAAGCACTTCGGCTGCTGGGTGTGGATGAGATGGTTGAGTAAGAAAGACAGAAAGAAAAAAAAAAGTAAATGAAGGAGAAGAAGCAACTAAAAAAAAAATGTACCCGACCCTTCCTATCTTGGATAGCCGACCTCTGACTGGACTGTTGCCAAGTCCGGTTTAAGGAGGGAGGGGGATTGATTTACTTTAGATATCTTTTCTTGTAACATAGAGGAATTGATAGATAGGAGACTTGAGATTTGAAACATTGTACGCTAGTATTTTTAAATAGAGCTAATTTTAAATAAACATTTGTCGATACTGGTTGAATTTTGATACTTTGTATTTCGATTTTATCTGCGAATTATTTACTAAAAGGAATTATATTATTGACATTTTTTTGCTGCTGTTCTGGTGGTCGAATTTCGTCTGGATGGTGACTTATATTTATGTATACGACGTGTATGTTTATCCATTTTGCGTAACCGATTTGCAAAGTGTTGCTTCGGATTTGTTTCTTCCATTTCAAAGTGTAACCAAATGGAAAAAAGCCTATTTTTTGTTCCCCATAAGAAGAGCTGATATAAGTTAAGAGTTTTTATTTATTTAATTAAATTACCATTGGATTAGAGTTGCATAATGTGTTGTTCGCACTCCATTGAGGGAAATTTTGATCCTTTGTCAAATGATGAGAATAATGTTTTGTGTGGCAAGTAGATCAAGGTTTCCCAAATAGTGGATCACGACAAGCAAACAAAATTAGCGGAATACATAGCTTTCATAAAGTTAGCAGAATTTCAGAATTAAAATTAATCTGAATTCATTGCCGGATGAGATTTCAGTTGCTGTTAAGGAACATATTTGCTGGGCTTGGAAACTTATCTTAAAGAATGCTTTCCCTCAATCAACAGCGGCAATTGATGAATAAGGAACCATTTACATTTAACGCAGAATCCGAGAAAGAATTGCTATATAATTCAGGTTTTGAATCTATAATAACTCTCTCTCTCTCTCTCTCTCGTGTAACAATTACTCAAAAACACATACGAGAGGATATTTCTTACGAATTTTTGGATGTCGTGTTGTCAAGTGTACTCAATTTTAGCTGAAAAAGTAATACATTTTTTATCCCTTTTGTCCCAACCTATAAATGTGAAGCCGGATTTTTCCTAAAAATATATATAGAAACATTGATAATCGAATTGGGTCTGAGAATTAGATTATCGTCTTTTCCTCCAAAAGTGATGTTTTTAGTTAGCAAGAAACGGTTTCACATTTCTTAATAATAATTTTATGATATTGAAACTTCCTTTATGAGATTAATTTTTTAAATAATTTCATACAAGCAATTATTAAAGTATATGAGAATTATTTTGACACCTAAACAATTTTTATTTTACCCACAACTCTCAAAAGAGGCAATTAGTTTTTAGTGGGTCACGAAATTGTTTTAGAAAATAACCGAGTTACAGGGGGAAATTTTTTGAAGAAAAAATTTTGCTCTACACCTCCGCAGACTTTCACTGTACACCGCTTAAGGACTGGAATAGTCAATTTTGTTTTACGTGTTGTAGTTCTTTAAGATGGCAATGTCTGGTGGAGACCAATTTTGAACTCTCAACTATCCAGAACAATGGTTCTCTAACTTTTTGATTTTTGGGCGCATTTAAAGTCCTACAAAAATTGTAGGTTCACTGTATATGTATTTTTGATAAATATGTAATAATAATTTAGTCCAATATTACCGAAGTTAAATAATGCGATAAAAAATTAAATGAAACATACCTAAGTTTACTCGTTCTTGTATTCATGAGAAACATGGGCCTGATGTGTCTTAGCAATTTTCTCTATGTTTGTGCATGTATTTGAAAAAAAAAAAAAACCCTCAAAATTTCCTCGTCAACACATGGGATTTCCTCTCTTTTTACACTTAATTGTTGTGAGAGTAGAAAATCCTATTTCCTTAAAGATTGAAAATTGTAGTGAAATGTTCAAAGCTTTTTTTTAGATATTGAAACGTGTTTTTTTTTTTTTTTTTTTTTTCCCCCTTTTTTAGCAACCCACAAGATTTCAAAAGACAATTATTTAGGTTTAATCATCAATCCACGATCAGTGGATATAGCTTCCATTTCTTTTTTCGTTAATGTTAAATCAAAATCACATGAAAGTTTCCCTGAATTGGTGACTTTTCCATTCGTAAGTGATAAGATCTCAGATTTTCTAGTAAACTTGTTAAATGTTCCATTATTATTGAAAGTTTTTTATTTATGTTTCACTTCCTACAATAGTTGAATATTTAAAAGTTACTTACCAATAGAAACATTTCCAAATTACCTCTGTAAGGGATGTTTAGTCCTTTATCATTTAAAAATACTGAAACTTGCACAAATTTGGTTGAACACGTTTATTGGTTAGGCTTAATTTGCCGCTACGATAGAAACGTTGCAAGTAAGCTCTGTCAACATTCAGACTGTTGCCAATCCGGCAAAGCACAAATGTTTCAAAGTTGTGTTGCCAGATTTACAAGTATTTTAAATATTAACAATTTTCAAAAGTTAACAACAAAGTAATATTTACAATTGTACAAACATAAATACAGTTATTAAAATAAAATGCAAAATAGTAATTTAAATATGCCGAAATAAAGAACTATGAAATTAAGAGTTATCAAAGAATTGAGCAATCGTTGTCCCAACACCTCCAATAGTTTTTTTTCCTTCTGAATCTGTAGTTTTCTCTGAAGTGCTTTCATTTTTGTCAATGGATGTGAGAATATTGTTTCCTTTCCCCTGCTATTCTAGTGTTCTAAATATTGAGTTGCTGAAATACATAGGTCAAATATTGGAAGTTCATGGACAGGTCTTATTTTTTTAAAAATTTATCATCTGAACAACTTGATTTTTCTACCAATTTTGCCATTAGTGCTTCTCCATGAAGAAAGCAATGAGTTACGATAACATTCCTCTCTCTTTCTCTCTCTCTCTCTCTCTCTTTTTGCCTACAATGGAAGGGGCTCCATCTGTACAAATGTCTACTCACGACTTTCATGTTAACTGCTTTACCAAGATAGTTAATCAAAATGTTAAAAACGTCCTTACCATTTGTTGACTCACTGAATTCTTTGCAAAAACAAAACTGATTTACTATTTGATCCTCATTAATAAAACGGACGAATGTGGAGAGTTGTCCTTGTTTGTATTGCAATACAAAATTTGAATACTGAATAAATTTTTCTCGGTATCAAAATACGTTTCTATAATGCGTCTGTGAACTGTATCGTTGGATAGGGGAGCCTTGCTTAATTTCCTAGAATTGTTATGACAATTTTTTGCATGGAGGCAAAATAAGTGACTCACTTTTGAGTA
>BMAW01129302.1:661510-678741 GCA_019974015.1 Nephila pilipes | reverse complement strand
TTTTTTCTATCAGTTCTGAAATTTAATAAGAAGTAATTTGAGTTTTATCAGAAAAACAGTCATTGTACTTTAAAAAGAATTAACTTCTTTTGTTAATTGTTCAGACAGTCTCTTGAGGAAGACTTATAGATTATTTATCTTGTTACTCAATTTGCTAGGAAGTAATGATTCATTTGCCACATTTTTCATCCACATGCTAAACATAGCGACAAAGGATGATCTTCTCTTACGGTTCAAGTGGAACCAAAGCTTAAATAGTTTTCATTATATTAGTCTGCGATTTTGCTTTCTGATTTGCACTTAACTTTTGATCACTTCTAGAATTGGATTCTTCAAAATCACTCTTTTTTTAAAATTTTATTTTCGTGAGTATTTATCTGAAAATAAGTAATATACACATAAGATTCTCTTTCATATTTGGATGTATTTGGATTCTATGCCATGTGGCATGAATTAATGCGTTCCTGGCTCCACATTTAGAGATTTATTAGATTCACAGATTTTATTAAGCAGATTAATTATTTTCTCGTTAAGAAAAACTTGCAATCTCTTTTTATGGTCGCGTTTGTGTTTAAAATTGTTTACAAAACTTTGAACATTTTGATATTTGGATATATTTGGATTCTATGCCATGTGGCCATGGATTAATGCGTTTCTTGCTTTGAATACAAAGGTAATATTTATTAGATGCCAAATTTCATTATGCGGACTAATTATATTATCGTTAAAAAAAAAAAAAGTCCCCTTTATGATGGTGTTTGTGTTTAAAATTGTTTACCAAACTATTGGACATTAAATTATGCAGCAGACGTCCGTCTAATTATGCTAATTTTTACATTTATATTCTGTTTTGTTTGACGTAGGTATTGTGAGTTGGATAATTTACTCTATTTACACTCGGTCTGATTTAATTCAGAGCCACAGTTTTGCATTTGAAAATTCGACTTCGGCTCCTCCCCCCCTTCTCTCAGGTGTAGAACTCTTCATTTACGTTTCGCGATATTTGCGTTTGTTATACAAATAATTACTTTCCAAACAGAATGTGTTCCCTTTAACCGAGAGTGTGTGTGATCGATATTAATAATAAAAACTGTCTCTGGTCGAAAATGAAATGGAACGAAACACAGAAAAGGGGGATGTATTTCGAACCCGACTGCGTATTTTTGTTGCTTAATTTCTGAATATTGCTTGGCATGTTGCTCACCATTAGAAAATCACGAACCCTACTCTCCCATTTACTCTGTATTTGATTAATGAGACCCTTTTTTCTCCCTTTTCCTCCACGTATGTACATTACCTTTTCATTTTTAATTACGAGGTTTTGATCTGCACCCGCACGCGACCGTTTCTTTCACTGTAACTGTAGCTGTACTTTTGTACTGAAGGGAAAAATCGAATTCTAAAAGTTCGTTCTTTTTCGTGTTCTGTGTTTTATGAATAATCAGTCTACTTTCTAATTCCAGTGTCCTTAACTCTTATTTTTTTAAAAAAAATTATAACGTGACAATTCAGGGCTGATAAAGATGTGCTGAGTGTAACAACAGCATTATTGCTTTTTTTAAAATTAGGTTATTGTACTGCTCTTATGAGAAATGTTCATTTTTTCCCCCATTAATAGTTTTGAATTACATTTTAAATTAGCTTTCATCATATGGTGAAAAAACAATAGGAATATATGATTTTCCTTTAGTGCCAGACGTGAAGCTCAGTTTTGTTATTATTCTTTTTATTATCATATACGTATATCATACTGATATTTTGATCATACCATGGCAATAGACTTATTGATATGGTTAGTAATGTAAAATTACACTTTTCGTTTCAATCATGAATAACTTTAAATAGGAAATCATGTAACGAACGATTAATTATATCCGACTCTTCTGCCATAGTTCAATTAAATGTAACTAACTTTAAAAGTCAATAACTTCTCCAAAGACAAGTCAAATCCAACTAACTATTTATTTGTCAATTACTATAATTTATTATGGGTTATAGCTCTCTTTGGATTGAATGGTTAGCCAACCAATTTAAGCATCAGTGAAATTATATGCTTTTACAAAACCCTTCCAGTTGGGGTTGCTTTCTCCGACAAATCCTCTGGGACAGCAATTACTGGCAACTAACTCTTGATATTATTGGTATCTTGCAAGAACTATACTCAGAATTAAACACACTCTCTCCTCTAAATTTTACTCTACTTATATATCACCATATCTGAATTACTTCACTTTATTTCCACCTGCATCTAATTAACGTAATCACGTTTCGTTTTGGTGGGGAAGAAATTGTTATTTCATGCAATCAATCTCGATTAAAGTCCCCAAGATTAGTGAATAGGCTTGTGTTCTTACTATAGGTCTTACTATTACTGTGATGTGATTGTTTATTAACGTCGCATTGAGAAGCAATACGAGATTGGTGACGGACCTTGCAATTTCGAACTTCGGTCAAGTGAAGAAGACGACACATGAGTTGGCACTTCCTTCCCCGAACTTCTACACCACGCATTCGAGAGGACATGGGACTTCGACCACATTTAACGTGCATAAGCCCCGCTACACGGCGGATCTTCAGTGACATCAGGGCTCGAACCCGCGACTCGTCGAAAAGGCGCGGTCGCGAGTCCGCGACCATGATCATTAAGCTACGACGGCCGCCGAACAACGAGTAGTAGAAAAAAAAATATTAAGAACTAATAACCTAAGAAACTAAGTTTCTTAGAAGTGTTACAATTGTTTCTTTTTATAAAATACGAGTAAAATAAATATCTGTTGTGGATGGAAAGAAATTCAAACTGCAATAGTTATTCTCGGTTTAAAAGCAGTATTGCGTCTATGTTGAAAAATGACGCATGTTTTATTTTTTAAGAAAGAAAGAAAAGTAGTTTTTTTTTTTTTTTTTCCATTGAGGAATACAATTGAAAGTATCGTCATCATCGATTTTTGTCGCACCAAACTGGTCCATGTGGCCACAACAGCCACGCGTCATTTAACCTGACCAATCGCTGCCTTTTGTGCACTTCCTCAACTCGGCCATCCAAAAGAATTCCTCTCTTCTATAGCCACATTGCGCCGGAAGATCAAGGACCACAAAGATTGGCCATGTGGTCCTTAGTCTTCCGCTTTTTCTCATTCCATCTGGTGCCCATGTCAGCGCAATTCTTGTGTTATTCGATAACATTCTAAATAGATATCTAATCCATGTCCAACGTCTTTTTTTTAATTTGGGTGGAAATAGGTTTGATAGATATTTTGTAAAATTGAAAGATAAATAGTAAATGCAATTTAAAAACGTATTCGATTTATTTCTTGTCTTATATTAAATGTGCTAGAAGTAAACGTCCCGAAAATACAAGAAATTAAAATAAGACGGAAGGAGCCATACAATAAGAGTACTTCGAATTTTTTCTAAACCCCTGCATAGAATAAGTATTATTGAGCAACTGTCAACAATCATGGAGACATAATTTAAGGCATTCAAATAAGGAAAAAAAAAAAAAAAAAAAATAGGGAAAAAAAAAAGAAAAAGAAAACTAAAATTATCTTATATCATTGAAATGCATAATATGATGAATTGAAATTTCGATTTTGCTGTTCAAGGTTATGCGCATAATCAATCACTCAATTTTTGGCGATAAGTTTGGCAACGAATCTTATGACCTGTTGCAACAAATTATGAGTTCGCTTGTGCATTTATCGTCTTTTTTTTTAATGAAGACAATCAATTTTGTGTTTCTGGGATTTATTATTTAAATTCCTACTATTAACTCACACACTCTCTCTATATATCTTGTTCAAAACTTCAATCAATAATAAAATACTTTTTATTCATCCACTCAAGTTCAAATACATTTTTTATAAACTTGTAGTGGATGACACTTGAAGTTAATATAGTTTTTTCAAATATTAATTAAATTTAATTGGTGAAAATGCAGTTTAGTCCAACCACTTGGCACGATTTCAAAAATTGCCAAACTTGGCGATTTTTTTGGCTGAACGTTAAGTCCGAGAAGCGGACCAGGTTAGCCACATTTGACAAAATACCGCCAAATAATTCCTGTCGCCAAGGGTGGTTGGACTAAACTGCATTCCAACCATTTCATTTACCGGATGAATTAAGAAACAAGCCGATGCTTCTTCTATGTCATTTGTCTTGCAATGGCAAATTTGGTAAAGCGTCGGCGTAGAATCTTCATGCTTTCGGATCGAATCTCGCGAAGCATAAAATTTTTTTATTTGATTTTCAAATAATCAACTTTTAGTTAAAAAAAATTTCTTTTATATAACATATTTAGCAGGATATAAATTTAGGAATAAATACCGTCAGTGACGAAGCGTGTAGATCGCTGGAAATTTTTTTTCTTTTGTCATTTAATATTGTGATTCTGTCATATGTATATACATATTAATATTAATTGTAATTATTTAATAAAAAGTAACTAAAATAAAAATTTTCTTCGTTGACCTAAAAGTAGGGATTGACTTAATTTTTTTTATATATATATTACTTGTTCTCTTGCGAATTAAGATTAACTTTTATCCAAGTTTGTTATTTCTCGAATAGGCATATAAGAAAATTTTTATAAGAATTCTCTTTTCAAACTGAAACTTACTGTAAACAGAATATTGAACGGGAATTCAAACTTTGTATTAGGTAAGAATTACAAATTTAATATAACATTCAGTTGAGAATATGTATGCAGAAAATATTGCGAATATTTTGAATTATCATTGTGTCGATATATTTTCTATTTTTTTAAAAAAAATTCTTTAATTTCAAGTAGTGATTATTAATGATTGTGATTGTTAATTAATGCTGCATTGAGAAACAACGCGATGGCTATTGGCGACGAACCTAATAATTTTGAACCTCGGTCAAATGAAGAGTATGACACCTGAACTGCACATTCCTCTCCAAATTTCCACACAACACCAACAAGGGGGTCTTGACAGATTTAATGTGCGTCAGCCTTGCTAAATGGCGGGTCTTTATTGGTATCAGGAATGATTATTAATGTTTTTTCTAAAAAAATAATAAAAAAAAAAAAATTAATTGCTTTTATACATCTGATAAAACAGATATTGTTATTTGTGATAAAAAAAATAATAAAGGAGAGCCAGATTAATTCCTCACCTTCTCATACAATTTTCTAGAATCTGTAAATGTGTATAAAATTGGAAAGAATTCATAGAAATTTTGTTCATGCGTACTTTAGAAATTCCTTGAATTGAGTACAAATTAATGAGATAGATATCTTCTTTTCCTTCGTCTTTATGATTCAGTGGGGGAAAAAATCACTTTCGTTCACATTCTTTAATTGATATTTAAAAAAATATATATTTGCAGTCTTTAGATTGAAATTTTGGTATAGCATACTCTTATATATGTCAGATCATTTCTTTTTTATGTTTAGAACTGCACCAATGCATAGGCTTGTAAAAAAATACTTTTGCTCGCGTGATGAGAAATTTCTAAAACTTTAAAATAAATAAATAATAAAAAAAATGGATTGAAAAGAAAAAATCCCATCATTTCTCGAATTTATCAAAAAATTCCCCATGCATAACACCAACTCGCAGCAAGAAAAAAAAAAATTAAAATTAAAACACACACATCCCTCTAAAAATACACACCACCCTTTATGCCCTTCTCACCGCAGAAACTGCTTTAGCGGTATTGAAATCCACCAGAGCAAAACGCATTGTATTCATTCTCTGAAATTTCAAGTGACAAACCTTTTCCGACCATGACAAACAACGCATTAAAAAATCAACTAGGAGAGTTAGGGGAAAAAGTTTTTTGAAAAAAAAAAAAAAAAAAAAAAAAAAGGAGGGATATAGGAGAAGTAAAAGAAAATAAAATCCGATTAGCATCTTATTATTGCCATAACACTAAGCAAATCCTTTTGAAAAGAGCCCCCTCTCTTTTTCCCTTTTTTAAAGCGAAATGGAAAATTGGGAACAAACTATATCAACGGTATCGCGATCTTTATTATTCTCCTTAACAAAATGCATGGCGTCTATTCAATCCATACAAATATGCTTGTAGTGAGCAAAATCGAAGAGATACCACCTTTAGGAGCACAAATGAATAAATATAGAAAGGCTGATACGATGTAGGGAATTTTTATATATTCATTTTTCCCTCTAGTGGGAGGAATATGTTGATCCGTCTTCGATAAAGCGTATCTTCTGTGATTTGCATTTTCCTCTTTTGCACAGTGCATATATACATATCGGTTCTTTTCTTAAATGCATTTTGTGGAGAAAGATGTTTTGAAACTCCTTTTCGAGTGCTTTTAGTGAGTGCTTGAAGAAAATATGGTTGAAATGGGGATTTTAAAAAAAAAATGTCTCTCTTTCTATGTGTACGAGTGTACTGATAGCAATTAGGTTTAATGATTTTTTTTCCCTCTTTTCCCATCTCTTTCTATCTTCTCCCTTTTCATATCGTTTACCGTGGGAAAGGTTTATCAAGTGTAAAAAATTCATTTTCGTGGGGAAAAAGGTGATTGAAAGTTGGGGAATATTTTTCTTTTGCTGTTAAGAAACGGTTTTTTCCCCCCTGGTGGGAAACGTCGATGAATGATTGGTTTCTTTGGTTTGAAACTGATTGAAACGAGGTGAGATTAAATAAACTTTCGATTAATTGAATGAATTGAAAGTGATGTGTTAAAAATTATTTATGATGAACACAGTACATGTTTAAATCGCTTTTAATTAACATATTTTAATGATTGTTAACAAATAGTATGTTAAAAAACGCTTTAAAAATTCTCGTCATGCAAAATTTATTTCAAACTTATCAATATTTTGTCTACATACAAATAATTTCGTATGAAATCTATGGGTTTTTTTAAAAAAAATTTCGTCTAAAAATTTACGATTCAAAATCAAATATGGAATATAAATGAATTAATATTTACAATTTAAATTTTTTGTACAAAATATAAAAAAATTAATGATGAATTATCAAATTATTTGCTATTGTTTTGAGCATATTTGAGATTTCATATAGTAACATAAATAAGTTTCGGAATCTAGATTTGTGTGATACCCGGTATAAAGATTAAGTATCGATTTCATCTTTTTTAAAATAACGTATCGTAAGAAAAAAGACATTTCATGATTCTGTGAGAGAATGATGTAAAAAATTACATTTTTAGCTTTAAATCTATATTTTGTGAACTAATTTTTTACATATCAACTCCTGAATTATATATTAGAAATAATTCGGTTATGTATCATCGCTGAAAGAAACGCTTATTTTTAAAAGTTTTAAACAGCAATTATGCCAGATATTTTTAGTTTCAGAGAACTTCAGAATTTTGAACAATTTTTATACAATTACATCAAATAAAAAGTCATCGAATATTAAGTGAAATTTACGAAAAGTAAGACTAGCTTATCTATAATAGTATCATACCATACATGAATGCATAAGTTATTGAAAGTTATTTTAGTAGTATTCAATTTTATCTCAATATTTTTTCCCTAATTCATTAAAAAAAAAATCCAAATTAGTATAGCATAAAATTTGCATACGTTAACTATTCTATTGAGTTTTACTAAATTTAATGTAATAAACTTTTACCTAAAAATCTAATTATATTAGTTGAATACTAGGATGTTATTTTTATTAAATATATGTAATGAAGAAGACTTATGTTTTCTGTTTTAATGTTCAACAAGAGTAATCAAAAGCAAAACAATATTATTTTTTCATCATTTAGAATCAAGGCTCCCGTCTACCGGCCATTTTGATTTCGTGGAAGTAATGTTAATCCTATGAAATTTCTACTTTTGCTCTTAAATTTTTACTATTTGAATACACTAAAGTGTATCTGAAAGAGCAAAAAATAATGAAGGCTTCTGCGGAATTACTTTTTTCCTCCGATTCTTAAAAATATATTCCGATTTTTTAAAATATTGTACTTTAGTAAATTGTTTGTGAATTTTCCGGTCTTTTTTTTAAAAAAACAACCTTTTTAAATATTTTTAAGAATCGGAGGAAAAAAGTAATTCCGCAGAAGCATTCATTATTTTTTTGCCAATTCAGATGCACTTTATTGTATTCAAATAGATCAAGTAGTAAAGAATTGAGAACAAAAGTAGAAATTCCACAGGATTAACATCAAGCTGACAAAATCAAAATGGCCGGTAGACGGGATCCTTAATCATAAATGTCTTTTTTATGTTATGTCTCAATAAAAATTCTTCAATCATTTTGAGAAAATTTTCAGAAAACAACAACATTGCTTAGTTGTTAACGTTAAAATTCTTGCACATTAAATATATCGTAAGAAAAAAATACTTATCGAATTGTTCACTACTTGGAAAGGACACGTATCCAATTTAGAATAAATGATCTGCTTTATGTAAGCATTAAATATTAATTTCCTAAATCATTAACGTTCAGAATTACGTATAATTTTATTCCCAATAGAGCCGCATATGAGATATTTGCCCACGTAAAAACTTGCGTAGGCTTATTAATTGTTCTTATCAGTTTAAAAAAAATCATGTATTCTGTGATTACCATATTATTTCGATGTCATATTTTAATAATCAATCAAACATTACGCATTCTTCCGAGTAAAAAACAATAATAAAACAGAAAATAAATTATACCCATGTTACATATCTCTCCTCTTATTCACATCTCTGTTACGACACCTACTTGATCAGCAGCAAACTAAAAATAATCATTAATTTATTCATCAAACAAATAAAAGACTCAACTCCACAAACCTTTTTTTTTATATATATATATTATTTCCATTTGGATGCCCTCACTATTTAGAGACATTGTAACTGCTTGCGCTTTCGCATAACAAGACTCCTGACAAGTTAATGATGTTTAACACGAAATGAAAACTCTTGGATCCTCCAGGCGAGATTTCTATCTGGAAGTCTCCTTTTGCCATTCATCTTTTTTTAAACCACTTAATATTTTCCCCCCTTTGCTTCACTTCTTCACGTTCCCATCGCACATTCTTGTCGACAAAGTAGACCTCACCTTCACGTATCGTATTACGAAATGCTTTATTTTTTGGGAGGTGCGTTTTCTGTTTCGTATTATGTGTGTTATGTATTTTTAGACACAAAGTGGGCTTTGGAAAATAACCTCCTTTCAGTGGTTAGTGCTTGTCTTTTCAGAAAAATGTAAATCGTGGCAGGCCTGCTATGATTATGTTTGCTGGAATTTGAAAGTGAATAGCTGTTTGGGGGTGAGTTTTGAATTAGCTTCGTACCGAAGAGTATTACTTGTGGGTTTTAATGAATGTTCCTGGACTGGATGGAGGAGGCTCGGGTTGTGCAATTCACCGCTGCGATTTTTCTGCTACCAAAGTAGATGTTTTTTATTATGATACATTTCAAGATTTTTTTTGTTTCTCCTTATATGGGCCAACATTGAAAATGTTAAGGGAACTGAGACGTCTTCGACAAAGAAATATGAGCTTATTTTATGGAAGCTTAAATAATCACTTTTTAAAATTCAAGGTATCCGTACACCTTCGGAGAAAATTTTTTTAATGCTAAAATATAACCTAAAACTATGGGAAACACATTTAATAAACTGATTTTAATTCAAAAAAAAAAAAAAAAATTTGAGTGAAAAACATGGTGAAAATAGTACATAAATTGATTATCAGAATAACGCTCAGTAAACAAAAATATCATTATTCTGTAAATTTTATCTTATTCATCATAACATTGTTTGTGGCTGGAACTAATTTCATGATGAAAATCGTATTACTACTATTTTTATTATGTTTCGAGTCACATAACAATGAAAAATAAAAAAAAAAATTATAACAATACATGATTGACACCTTTGTTACTAAAAACATATCAATTTTACAACCATAAAAGTAGTAGGGGTTCTTAAAAACTATATAAGGAAGATGCTTGCAAAATTTAAATTAATTTGGTTCAGAACTGTTTCTGATATCTACGTTGCCACATGTGAGTATGTCGAGAAAACTCATTTTGAGAAAAATCAAAAACAAACTTTCAAATGTAATTCAAAATTAGCTACCGAGTAAAATTCAAATCCCTGTAACTTAATTCCTAAATAAGGTATAAGCAAACTTCAAACATTATTAGAAAGAAAAAGTTTAAATTTTAAATTGACATGAAAATTAGAGAATCGAAAATTTTGACAAAAAGGACGTTGTAAAGATGTACGGATACCTTGAAAGCAAATGAAGTCGTATTTCATTATTGAGATGTCTGTATACTTATGCAATGGCTTACCCTGGGGTGGGGTGTGCAAAGGAACATATGCTCCTCCCAAGATTTTTTTTTTTTCTTATCGAAATTGAAATATTTCAGGATAATTCTTTTGTTATATTTTGTTATAGATATCCGAAATTTTAAACATTTAAGAACTTTTTTTCTCCTCATACTTAAAATTTTTTTCATCACAAAGAGAAAAAAAATAGTGATTCAATTAAGCCGATACCTGAGAAAAGAATAGGAAAGAGTGTCTCCGGTTCAGTGTTTCTAGACGAAGAAAGGGAGGTGCATCTCTAAGAAAATGCACCTCTCAAAATGGTATGTTAAATAATTTTTCTTAAATGGCCTTTACATCTTAACTTTTTACAACTTGATAAAAGTTATAACAGCATCTGATCAGTTTTAAATAGGAGGAATAAGAAAAATATTGCGCATTATTTACTTTTCACCAAGTGGTAATTCCAATATAAAAAAAAATGGTTCTGTCTTGACAATGACGATATGCCTTCCCCTCCCCATGAAATTATTTTCTGGTTACGCCGCTGTACTTATGTATCTATTTATATAAAGAAAAGGCTACATTTATAAACATAACAGATTAGGTATGAGTCCTTAATAATCAGTGCCTTATAAACGTAACGTTCCATGCACTGAACATAGTAATAATTTCACAATTTGAATTTAATAACATTTTTAAAATTTAAAATGTTATGATTCACATTTCCCTTGACTTTTACATAAATATTGTGCATTCCCTAAAAGTTGTTAGTGTCTATTTGAAACAATGTTAACTATGTATGAAAAACCTCATTTCATAATATGGAAAATATCGGCACTGTGAATAAAATAAATTTTGAGGAATGTGTATCAAATCCTAAAAAAAAACTACATTTTAAGAAAATCATAATTACTATAAAATTTTTCGTATGTTGGGGCACGTGTGACGACATCCTATTACCCATCTCTATTTTCACATTTTAATTTTTACTCTAATCACAAGATTTAAATTTCGGTTAAGTTTAAGCATAGATGAACTAATTGAAATAGTCAGTGATATCTAAAACTAGATTTTATGGATCCTGTAATAAGGAGGATGCTCTCAAACAATTCATTATCTCTAACCGTGAGTACTAACAGCTTCTATAATCTGTCAAAGAATATGCTTACCGGAATACGATGCGATTACATCATTCAATTATTCAATTGCTTCGACAGCTTTAATTAGTCCTAATACGTCCTAATTAATAATACACCTCCACTCTATAAACCTACACTTACTCCTTTCCTATTACTGTATAACCTTACTATAATTATCATTATTATCACCTCTTAACTTTCCGTCTCTCCTCTTCTTTCTCACTACACTTCAATTCATTTATGAACTTTGCTTAACATAATTGAAAGTTGAGTTGTTTGAATCATGTAGCGTCCAGGAAATATCCACAAGCACAGTTGAAGGGAAGCACACCTCATATCGCTACATACTTTTGCTTATAATTTTAAATTCAGTGCTCTAGCATTCTATTTATTAATTTCTCGTAAATAATACAAGTATGGAATCAACATAGTACCTTCTAAATTTTAACTTAAAAAAATACTGAAGCGTTTTTAAGGTTTTTTTCTGAGTGTAACCTTAAAAGTGAAAAAGAACGTAAAATGAACAAACATGTAATTTTTAATATCCGTGTAATTATTCAGTTTTAAATAGTTGCAAAATATCTTCATTTTAAACATTCTATATTCGATGATTATTCATAAAATAAAAATTTCTGGATACCGCCCAAGAAACTTTTGTAGATACAACTTCGAAAAATTTAGGCCCCAAATATTATCAATAATAAAGTCATATCACATTACTATGCTGTTGTATATTACATTTCAATTTATTTTTGAACATGTTCTAATATGCTTTGAGAAAATAGCGTCAACAAAAATGCGTGGGCTTTAAATAAAGGTGCATGTTGTTAGTTTCAAAAGATTGACATTATGATTATAATCATTACATTTAGTTTGTTTAAGGTTTATTTACTTTGAAATGATATATTTAATTTAATATTATATCGTTTGCCCTTTTTTCTTATTCTTTCAAAGAAAATTGTTTCAAATTTAAATTTTAACGCTTATACTTTATTTGAAAAATTTAGGTTCATATTTATATTTTTATACGTAGTATTTTGTCTAATTCTGAATAATTAATCAATGAACAATTGTCTACAAAGATGTGTTTGAAAGATAATGATTTTATATGCTTCTGAGCCCCATTCTCTTTTTTGAACTATTAAAACATCTTTTTGCTTTTATATTTATTTTAAAAAAACAAATTTGTTTTAATTCTAGTATGTTTTCTGAGCAATATTACATTTGAGAATTTTAAATTAATTATGTATTTTGAATTTTTAAAAATAACTTCCCTTTGAAATATTTAAATAACTGAAATAATATAATATTATAAGTGACGACTTGATATTCAACTAAATGATTTAATATTAAATAAGATACAATAAACGACTTAAATATTAAATAATTCTCTGTAATAGAATGAAAGAATAGTGAGTCAAAGAGTCTGTCATTAAATTAATTTTCACGTTTTCAGAGATTTCTATAGAAACTTGTGATTAGATTGTGTTAAGAAAAATTAATTTCTTAGTTAAAATAAATAGAAAACTTTTTTTTCTTTACGCATTCCGTGCAAAAGATGTTATTTAAAATTTATTAATAATGAATAAGAATATTTACTTTAAAGGAACCAAGTGGCTTTCTACACACATAATCTTAGTTACATTGTTTTACATTAAATAAATAACGATGCTTTTAAATTTCTTGATATACCTTAAAAATTCATTGGAAAAATTGTTTTTAATTATTAACATTTGTGTCTCGAAGTATTTTCGTTGCTTTATTACAAATGCTTCCGTTTATTGTTTAATGTCTATTCATGGTTGGTGTAGTTTATTATTTTCAATGAGCGTATTTATTTTTTGAGTGTGCTTTAAATATGTAAAAAAAAAAAAAAAAAAAAAAGTGAAACTGGCTAGATTTCCTGAAAGAATATTAAATTATTATGTTTTTATATAATAGTTACTTTTTTATGTTTATATAACAGAAACATTTTTACATAAGCAAAAAACTTGTTTTAAAACTAGAAAAGTTATTAATTTCTGTCATTTCATTTCAATGAATAGATATTTTACACTATTTATCCCTTTCAAAATTATTTATATTCAGTTCAAGTTAAGTACATAGTAGAAAATAAGGAATACAGACGATAAATAATTTCGACAAAAATCTATATTTGTTGTTAATTAATGTGGATGATCTCTTATTATTTTGCACACCTAAAATATTATCAGTTACATTTTATAGCTTTTTTCTTTCCAGATATTATTATGTTTCTTTTCAACAGATTTTAATTATATATTCTGCCTATAAAATTTCGTTGGTTATGTTTGTGATCCCCGCAATAAATAATCGCTACATTTTCACTTATGTCTTTGAATGTGGCATTAGACATCGAATCCTTTTAATGTATATCATCACCTTTCGATTGATATCCTAAATTACAGGTCTTTTAAACTCGAAAGAAAAGAAAATCCTAGCTAGCAGTCGCTTAAAAGCCCATTCTTAAACGGTCGATATAATTTTATTTATCACCAGTGAGAATTCAGTGTTTGAAGAACGTTGGCTCTATTTCACTTCACGTCATTTATCACTAAAATTATTTGGCATCGAAATGCTGTCTGCAAGTCCACGAACGATCAATTAAACATGGACGATCAATTACGATATCATTCCTAAATGCTCAATGTAATATCACTTATCTCCAATGAGAGTTCAGGGTTTGAAAACTCATCGGGTATGATTCAATTCCTATCATTTATTACCTCTGAGGTAATCATTAGTGCACTTTGCTGGGAGATGATCGAGATATAGATCTTTCAAGGTCACGTACGATCAGTGAAATCATGCTGTTCAATTATGATACCATTCACTTGTTCCGTCCTCATCCGGTTGATGATATGTAAAAAACACACATCACGTCTTAGTTTTGCGACATTTATCATTGTGGAACATTAAGATCCAGAGCTCATAAGGCAGGAAACCATCAACAAAAAATGCAGCCCTGGGGCCACAAAAACGTGTCATCGGCCCACTAAAATCCGGACATATCAACCAAAAACGCTCTTTCTAATCTTCATTTATCGGTTCGGATGTTTGGCTTTACCTGCTCGTGCTCAGTTACATTTCATAGTTCTTGGCTCATTTACGGATATAATTTGACTACTGGCGCTGTAATTGCGATGTTTTCAAACTCGAAACACGCACGTCGTTGCTTTTTTTCTTTATATACTGTCTAAAGATTAAGCTGACTCGAGTCCTGCCGTGGATACGATTGAGTGCTGCCCGATTTCTGCTTCGGAGGCTGAATATCGTTATTTGTTGCAGGGTTAAGGGCGACGTGTGATTAAGTTAAGACAATTTAAACATTCCGTGAGTCTTTTAATAAACTGTGGCGATGGGTCGTTATTCTTTAAAAACAGAGTTTGGGCCGGAAAGCATCGCATCGAGGTGGGTGAACCTTTTATGAATGCAAATGTTTGAGCCTAAAGTGACACTTAGATTAGAGGAGACATTGCTTGTTTCCAATTTCGATGCCTATTCGAGTGTAAATGGTTCGCTTTCTGTCGGAGCTCTTTGTATTGTGTGAAATGAATTATTAAATGAACTTGGTATTCCTTCTTTATGCGAGACTTGATTGCAAAGGAATGGCTCCGTGGCCATAATTTTTTTTTCATTTGTAGCCCGATTTTATCTAGTCAGATATCTCTGATTCTTCTATCAGCATACCATGCTATGTGTGAGCTTTAAGATTCTTAAAGACAGTATTTGGCGCAAGAAAGGCTCCGTGGCTATATTTTTTTTTTCATTTGTTGCCCAATTTTATCTAATCGGATATCTCTGATTCTTCTATCAACATACCATACTATGTGTGAGCTATGAGATTCTTGAAGACGATATTTGGCGCAAGGAAGGCTCCGTGGGCATAATTTTTTTTCATTTGTTGCCCGATTTTATCTAGTCGGATATCTCTGATTCTTCTATCAGCATACCATGCTATGTGTGAGCTTTGAGATTCTTGGAGACAGTATTTGGCGCAAATAAGTCTATAAAACGTGCAATCTCTCTACCAAACTTTATCTGTTCCAATTAGACTACCACGACCTGATACTCTCTAAAGCACAAACTTAAAACTTGTAAAGCTTTATTGTGAAGGAATACCTTCATGGCCATAATTTTTTCATTTGTTACCCGATTTGACCCGTTCAGATATCTCTGTTATCAGCATACCATGATATGTGTGATCTTTGAGATTCTGAAATGCTATGTAGAGTGCAGATAAGACTAGAATGGGTGAAGATTCAGTGTCAAATTTGTATCTCTTCCAATTGGACTTCTTCGACCTTATACGCTAAAGCTTGAAAATTATGAGGCTTTATTGTAAATACCTTCATGGCCATAATTTTTATATTTGTTGCCCGATTTTCGAAATTCTATATGTGAGATATTTCTAATTATTTTATCTGCAACCCCTGCTATATGTAAGTTGTGAGATTCTTGAAGTGCATATAAATTTAGAATTCGTGCTATCTCACAGCCAAACGCTCTCTTCCAATTAGATTACCACAGAAATTACGTACGGACTTAAATTATATTTAATTTAAATTTCCATGTTTTCTTCTTCCCCACCCCCCTGCGATTGAATGCTATTTATTATTCTTGATCTATACCATTATTGATACTGCGATCAGTGAAGTTGTGTTGAGTGGATTTATTAAATACACGATTTACAGTCCTTAGTCTGGGACAGTATTTAAATTACATTATCACCAATTTTGAATTCTTCTTAATTCTTTTCTTTTGATATTTGCTTTTTTTTTTGGGTTAAGCTGTATTTAATTAACTTAGTTGTAATACTTATTATTATTATTTTGTATAAAAAACATGCACAATATGAGTTTTTGACCTCTTTTATTTTGATTTTTTTTAGTAAATTCACCGCTATTTACGTTATAGTACTTTTTATGTTTTTTAGTTACGTTATAGTACTTTTTATGTTATGATAATTTTTATAACTTGAATTGCTTAGTTTTTTTTTTAATATACTCACTAATTTCTATTAATTATGTTATGTTTGCAATTTTATTGTTCTAATAATTTTCATCTAATTTTGGTTTTTACTAACTGCAATTTATAATGTATGATTTGATTTGATTTAAAATTATATCAAATATATATATATATATATATATATATATATATATATATATATATATATATATATATATAATACACACATTTTATTCCTATTGTAAAAGATTTAATTAATTTTTAAGCAATGCTGTATTAGATCTATACACACATATCCTATTCACCATCATTAAGACTGTCATCTACATCACTTGCTCTAATTATTACTTTGGAGGAAATAATTTACTGCATATAGTTAGAATTATATTTTATATACAAATTGAAACAAAGTAGCAAAATTCTACATTTTATCACGGCATGTTTCGTGCTTCTTACTACTTAAAGAAACATTTATAGCTGGTCTTCATCAATTACATTTCTATCTTGAAATAGATTTTTTTAAAAAAAAATCTTCAAATTGTCAGAAATATATCAAAAGCTTTAAAAAATTATAACTGTATAATCAACGTTTGCTTAACCATTGGATACTCATTATACGTGAATGGTGATTAAAGGTCCCGTGCTGAAGAAATTCTGAAAACTGTACATTTGCTTGTAAATTACTTTAAATGAATGTTATAATTTTAGTGTAAAAGGTTTTTTTTTTTCTTCCTCCTTTGAAAATCTCTTTGCTCGCTTTTTTCTGGGAAACTGGGTATTTTCTTTTGTATCGGGAAATTTATTACAAAAAAACTTTTTATTAGGGTGTAATGTTTAATTATAAATCTTTAAAACCAGAAA
>BMAW01129302.1:633606-656610 GCA_019974015.1 Nephila pilipes | reverse complement strand
GATTAGAGGATCTGGTTTTGTATGAGTCATGATAACGAAAACATCTGCTCAAAACACGTGAGTATGAGGTATGAAAAATGTTTAAATCATTTTCGTAATTAATGTTTCATGCATAAATAAACAAAAATACGCACTGCATGCTATCCGAGATTTAAAACGCAAGCAAGACGACCCATCTATTTAAAATGAACATAACTGTAACTATATAATATATTTATTGTGATTATGTTATTGTTGCTTCATGCAATTAGTGAAACTTTTATATTTCATTTATTTATATTACACTTATGCAGATTAACTACAATTTATTACATTAATCTATGAAATTGCATTTAGTTATTTATAATTATTTGATGAGTTATTAAGGTATGCTTTAATATGATATAAATATTTTTTCGTCATTACACACACATAGTTACTGAGATTAGGCATTTCCACAATTTTATTTTGGATATTGCACGTTTGTTGATGCGGTTTTCAAGCCTGATCGTTATATTTGTACTACAACTATTGTTAATAATTCCTTTAGAGTTTTCGGTTAAAATTTAATTAAACTGTGTATACCTTCTAAGCTGTAATATTGTTATGTTATGAAACTAAAAATAAATAAAAAATTAAAAAAATAAATTTAAGAATAATAATAAGCATATGTGTATATAAAAATAATAAGTATAAATCAATCAATCAAAGAATACTAAATATAAGTGTAGAAGTAAAGAATGATATATACATACATGTATGTATGTATATATATATATATATATATATATATATATATATATATATATATATAAGACATGTATGTAAGGAAAAGATAATAAGTTAAAATAAAAATTGAGGAATGGAGCTGTAATTAAATTTTATATCATGAGCTGGACACCGTATAAAATCCTTTTATTGGAACGCTTTGAATTGTAATTATTATAAATTCAAAAAGTTCTAAAAGTCTTTTGCATGGTGGGAATAAATATGATCGGTATTTTTTTTTTTTTTAGCCGTAGTCTTTTTCTTAAATATCAGCCATATTCCAGAAAATATTCAACTTAAGTAAAGCAATAAACCTGCTCGACTAAAGAAGCTAAACCTTTTTTTTTTTTTCATTCAAAAAGACCAACGAAGAACATTACAGCATCGGGACGGATTCCACTCGCCTTAACGCAACATAAATTCTCATAAAATCACATCCAAACACAATAGAAATTATTATTATTATGACGTCTGTTTTCACCCGTTTCTATAATATTAACATTTCCGAACAGTAGACTCCGCATAATGTTCCGAGGTTTTTTACCTTCCGACCGTTTTCGTGGAGAAATGATGGAAAGTTCGTCAACTAGAACTAATGACAAAATTGTTCGGGAAGGTTACGTTTGTCCACCCTCACGACCTTCCCTTTGTGAACAAAAAATAAAAAAAAAATTATTCGAATAAAAAGTCGTCTTGAGTAAAAGTAAAATATACGACAAGTTTCTGGAATCGTTCGCCTTCGAAAATGACTTTTGAAGTGAAATTTTTAGTTGTGGAATGGCAGCAGTATAATGATGGCAGTAATAATAAAGAGTCTGGCATTAACATTAAATACGAATCATGTGTATGTATAAATAAGAGTAAAATGCATTAAAATCAAATTGGATCTTCCTGTGAATTAAGATTTTTAGCTCCTAAAAATTGTCTTTGTACAATGTTAAAGAACGTTAATGGAACCCAAACACTTTTTTTGTAGAGAGAAATGCAACAACATTGATGATACTTGTAATATTAATGTAATGTGAAAGTACATGCATATACATGTTTATCACATATTGTTCTCAAAATTTAGAAATATACAATAGCTACTTTGTTTTATACTTCAACATATGTTGCGATAAAAATTCTTTTTATATCGAATATAATAGACAAAATACAGAACATATTTTATGCAAGAAAAATTGATTGAGTGAATTTTGGTGAAAAATTTTATTACATATTTTTCCACTTGAATTCCGTAATGGTCTTGAAGAATGAAAATGACTATGTTTACTTGCTTTCATCACATTGCTGTAAATTCTAGATACTCATTTATTGATGTAGAATGTGATATTAATGCAGAAGCATTTTATCGACTTTTTTTAAGTCTTATTCTTTTTTCTTTTATTCGAAGACAGTTTAAGAGTTAAAATCATTATTTTGTTTGAATAGTGAATTTTAGTGAAAAATTTTACTGTATTTTTTTTTCCCGTGTAATCCAGTCTTCAAAGGTCTTGAAGAATGATATTAGTTGCATATTGGTTTTCATCACTTTATAAACAATTTGTGATGCTCATTTATTGATATAGAATGCGATATTAATGTAGATCAATTTATTGATCTTTTCGGGTTCTTCTTCATTTTGGCGAAGATAGCTTTAGGAGTTAAAATCATGATTTTATTTGAACAGTGAATTTAAAAAAAAAAATCTTTAATTCAATGATGGTCTTGAAGAATGAAATTGATTACTTTCATCACTTTGCTGTAACTTCGTGATGCTTGTTCATCAGTATTTTAAAAATTTCATCATGGAACAATTTCGCATAGTAGAAAAAAAAAGATCTGGAATTGTGAATATGTTTTGACTGGAATTCACTCGGCATTCTGAATCATTTCAAGCAGAAAGAAAAGAAAAGAAAGTAATTACAATGAAATCTGTCAAAATCGAATTGCGAAAAATTTCGAAATAGTTAATTTAATAAATATAAAAAAATATTTTTTTAAAAAAAAAATTATATTCATCGCTATTGCATTATGGTACAAATATAACTGCGAAACCATCGCCATAAAAAATGAATATACCTTAATAATAAAACTCGTATGTAATTTAAAATACAATATTCAAGCAGCGTGAGCAGTAACAATGCGAATTATTTCTTTCGTGAGATAATTTCATTTTATAAGTTCGGTATTTACGTTTTTTAACTTCATTTCCAGCTATGTTATCTTTTTTTCAATATGAAGTAATCATTTGTTATGAGTAATTGTTCACCTGTCTCGTAAGAACAGAGCTTATATTAAAATGTTACTTTACGTTATTAAAAAAAATTGGTACTTTTTAAAGAATTTAGTAACTTTGTTAAATAGCATGTGAACTTGTATTTTTTTTATTGAATATTTTTAAATTTATATTTCCTCCTTTTGTATTGAATTCTCTATGAGTTGTCTGCAGCTAGCAAAAACAAACAGACCTCGTTTTTTTATGCAACAATGGTGTGCTAAAAATTACTTAATCTACTTTTAGGTTCTTTCTTGTTTTTGTTGTCGATTTCTTCCATTGCAAAACTTTTCTTTTTTTAAATTTTTTTTTTTGAATCATTGTTCACGATCTGGTTTCTTTTCAGTTGAATATTTATGCTTTTGCAAAGAATATTCCTATTTATATAGTTATAGTTATGCAGTTTAGAGAAAATGTAGGACATTCGAAGGAATTCGGTGTAAATTGTTGTTTATTAATTCTCAATAATTTTACGAATTCATTAATAATTGAAATTAATTGTGAAACTAATTATTAAAGATTATGAAATTATTTGACTTGAAATAATTGATTGATGAAATTATTTGACTACTTCTCTGGTGAAACAGCTTCAGATGAACCCTGCTGTTCCTCAGAATTCTATTCTATGTCATTCTGTTCTTGGGTGAGGATTTCCAATTGGTTACTTTCACAATTTTCAAGTCTTTTTGCAGGCAGTCAATGTTTGGAAATTTTGGCCTATCTTTTACGAGTACCAACTAGTTTAGCCAAGATCTTTTAAATGGCTCGATTGTCATCCAATTTTAATAAGTGAACTGCCCAATTAATCTTCTGTATTGCTATAAATTTAAAAAATTCTTGCTCTTTAAATAGTTAGTAAATTTCTGCGTTGGTTCTTCTCCAAAAAATATCGCATTTAATTCCACCAAATATGATTCTTAAAATTCCTCTTCCAAATATATCAAGAATAAAATGATGCGATTACAGTTTCAAACTATGACAACAAGCTCTCTCTCTTTGTTCCACGTGGGGTGTCAACTCATGTGTCGTCTTCGTCACTTGACCGTGATTCAGAGTTCGGAGCTCGACGCCAAAAAGCTTCGTATTGCTTATAAGTGTGACGTTCATAATCAGATCAGTTCTTAGATCCAGAAATTTTATTTTCTTGGACTGTTGGTTATATTAATCCGGAAAAACTACTTTTTATGTATGAGTAAGCTGACTACATTATGTCAGTCATCGGAACATTGATTTAATCCTTTGATGCTAATAAAATTTACTGGTTTTGAATTTGGAAAGAAATTAACTGAATGAAAAATGATCCTAATGAATTTCACACTTCCTATTAGTTTTCAATGCGTGTGTGAATTTCGCTTCCATCTTTCATATATATATATAATTGATCTTGTATTTGTGAAAAGATGAAAGTGAAAATGATTGTTATGAAATTGCTACTGAATGGATCACTGATCTGTTTCTTATTGTGATAAAATGTTATGAAAGATATACGTCTGTAATGAGAGATAGATAAATTGCTATCCAGCGTTGAAAATAACAGTCTCGTCGATTCGTTTACGCAACTTTTTTCCCCCTCCGTTCGTTATTACCATTTGTCATTTCACTGTCAAATTTCTTTTTTACTATTCCGAGTGATCACCGACCGGTGGCTTACGAATGACTTATGCAAAATACTTGAAATGAAATTCGGGCATCATTATGAAAACTTGAAGACTTTAGGAAAAAAAAAATTATTGCTAAGTAACAACAAGTGTCAACAACCGCATTTGTAGTTAGAATCATTGTTCCTAAGGAGTAGTGATTCTGATCTGATAATATGAAGGTAATTTCAGCAAAACTAGAATATCATGGTTTGATCCTTTAAAAAGTAAAAGAAAAGAAACTCAAATCGATCTTATTACATGACAAAAATCTCGAAGTTGAATTCCATTGGCTGTCTGCAAACAGCAAATATCTAGAGTTAATGCAAGATGAAAAAAAAAAACCATCAAGATTGATTTTATTTGTAAAAATCTGTTTGTATGAAAATATGTTCTGATACTTAGTTGCATTTAAGGCTCCCGTCTGCCAGCCATTTTGATTTCGTGAATGTAATGTTAATTCTATTGACTTTCTACTTTTCTCCTCAAACCTAGACTATTGTATTTATTCGAATGCAATGTAATGCATCCGAAAGAGTAAAAAAAATAATAGAGATTGCATATTTCTTCCAATTTTTAAAAATATTTTTACGTCTATTTTAAAAGTTCGCCTTTGAGTTTTCAGTCATTAAAAAATGTTTAAAAATATTTTCAGAAATCGAGGAAAAAATATAATTTCTCATAAACCTTCGTTATTTTTTGTTCTTTCGGGTGCACTTTATCGCATTCAAGTAAACACTAGGTTTGAGGAGGAAAACAGAAATTCTACAGGTTTCACGAATTCGAAATGGCTGCTAAATAGGAATTTGACTATCGCAAATACCAGTATCAACTTGAAGTACAAATCACCACCCTTGTTTCTGTACCATTGGAGTCAAGAATTTATAAACTTATTTTCAGCAAATGTTATTCTAGTAATTTTGTAACAACTTTATAATCAGATGAATTTCGTGGTATTATACGCTGGTGTATCAGTTTTAATTATTACTAAGAAATAACTAAGATATCTGGATGAAATTCACTCTGCATATTAATTGATCTCTATGAACATTATTGTAAATTACAGCTATTAACCTTGATTTTTTTTTTGTTTCGGGAACCGTAGGTTAAAATAACTCTCAGTATCCTAAAGCTTGAATTATTATCCCGGTTTTTAATGATGACAAAATAATCGAGATAGAAATTAAATTTTTATTTATTATTCGAATTTAAAACTTCGCTACATGTAGTTACCATTCAGAATTATGCATTTCTCCGAACCTTTCGAAGGACATCATTGTAGAACTCAGCAGACTGAACTTTTATCTTCTCCATACCTCGGGTTACTTCAATCTACGTTTTCATGAAACAAAACAAATCAACATAAATAGCTATAATTTACAACATTATATTCATAAGGATCGCTTAATATGGAAAATAAATTTTTATCCACATATATCTATTGTTTCTTAGTGTAATAATTAAAATTTTACGCCACCCCTACGTAAAATGTAACCTTCCATGTGCATTGACGTTAGTATTTACATTTCTTAAAAAATACAAATGGTGTCAGAAGGGAGCGGAATTCAAATTTGTGGGTTAAATTATCTGTAAGATTCAAACGGAGAGAGGTCTGATGATGCCTCGCAAAGTTATACTTTTGAGGAATCAAGTCCATCCCTGAAATCACCCGATTCCAGAATGATCGACGGACCCCACCGACTGAATTAGGATGTGTGTCGGTGGCCCAAACTTGTTGATTTGATTCCTGTCCGGATGAAAGACGGCCGAGGTGAGAAAGCAGCCTCTCCACTTGTCATAAAGTGCGGTCAGCGGCGGCCTGATTGGAATTCACCCTATCTGAGACCAGAGCGGAGGAACCATTAGCCTTCTATCTTCTTAATGGATGAAGCAAGCCACCCGGGCAAGATTGTCCACCCCCTTCCTCCCGATATCTTCATTGTCCATTCCGATGTAATGCACAGAATTAATGATCCCCTGCTATCGAACTGTACGGAGAGCCCAAGGCCACTAGCCCAATGTCCAGATGAGATATGCGAGCTCAACCCCCCCTCTCGCGCTTCCATTTATTCTTCCAGACTTTGCTCTTTATGCTGGAAAGGGGGAGAGGGTGCTCAGTGGGAAGTGGTAATTTTCAGGTTGCATCCGGATTTTTAGGAAGTTACAGCAAAAAGGGGAGACCGTTTAAAATAGGGGTGACCATTTCATATTGTACAATATGATTAAAGTTCTGTCCTGTTTTATTATTATTATTATGTGTTGACTTCTTGTGTAATTGTTTACTTAATTAAGTCATTCATAAGGCTTTTTTAAGACAAAAAACATTTATTCGAAAAAGAATGTTAAAACGTTCCGTAACTTTTTCTTAAACGTACATCTAGTACGTTGAACTTCTTAAACGTACACGTAAACCGCTGTAAAATCCACCGTCTGGCTGTTGCCAGATTACCCCGTAGACATTTTGTCTAACTGTAATTTATAATCTTGCTATGGTCAGGCCACAAATAAAAATGTATTTTCACATATATACTCGTATATATATTTTTCTACAAGTTTTTAGGATATTTTAATTGTTCTCATCATACTTATGTTTCTATGATGTTCAAGAATATACGGGAAATAAATAAATAATAATAATAAAAAAAAAACATAAAATTTATCAAATTTTCCAATATCGTGCACATATTTATAGTAATAAATTAAAACTTAAAGCTGTATTTTAAACCAAGATACGTATGTTTTGATTGTCATCAATTCAGTATGAGGTAATTAAAATTTAATTTAATTATTTTTTAAATTGACTATTATTTTCTTTCAGAATTGTAAATTACAATGGAGATATTTTTAGTGTAGTTCTTATTGTGATTGAAAAATTATTACATATTTAAAAAATTTGATTTGTTTGGTTGATTTGTTGTTTTCTGTAAGCCGTAGATTGAAGTATAACCCGCAATATCGTCAAGTTTTAATTCTTTTTTTCCGGAGTATCGTAAAGTTTTAATTATTACTGAAAAATAATCGAGATACAAACTTAATTTTTATTTATCATTCTTGAGATTTCTCTAAAGGAAGATTTTTCGGAAATTGGGAAGCAAATTATTGAAACTAGAACACGTCTGTAAGGTATAGTCATTATCTAGAATTATACTTTTTTTTTTTTGAGCGTTTCTCTACCTTTCGAAGTCCATCAATGGATAACTCAGGAGATTGAACTCAATCTTCTCCACATTGCGGGTTACTTCAATCTACGGTTTCCTGGAACCAAACATATGCATAGTAGTAGTTAACAACATTTTGTACATAAGGATAAATTAATATACTGAATACATTTTATACAGATCCCTCGATTATCTCTTATTAATAATTAAAACTTTGTGACATCCCTTCGTATGAGTCACTGTAGCAGTATTTGGCTAACTGCTATTATGATTTGTGATTAGTTGATTTTTTGCAACTTCTGTTTCAAAGCCATTGTGATTTTTATTTGCGAATTAGATATTTTGTGATCATACACACAGTTAATCTATTCCTCGCTGTATTAATATTTTATGTATTTTTCGTTTGTATTATTTCCTTGTTTTCCAAGACAATTCTGCATATTGAATGAATATAGTCTAAATTAAATTCAGTTTTTGATGCAAAAAATTAAAAGTTAAAATTTCTTAAGTTTCACTTTTTTTAAATTTTTTTTATTAGAAAGCAATTAGTTAATAAATTGATAGTAAGTGAGTTTACCGATGCACAAAGAACGTGGCAGTTGATGGACTTAATTGAAACTTTTGAAAGGTTAGGTCAGACTGAAAGTCTTAAATACTCGTTATTTCTGTGATTAATGAAGATAATTTTTTTTCTCTTTTTGCTGTTGTCAAGTAAAAAAAAGGAGGAAAAACATCCTCCTACATGCTAAATGAAAATGAGATACATAAAGTGTCTCATGACACGTTTCTCTGACTGTTTAGTGCCTTCTCCTACGCATTCCTTCCTATTACGGGCATCAACGTTCACTGTGATTCAGAGTATTCTTCAATGCAAAAGGCATGCATGTAATAATGGCTATGTAATGTTAAAACATTGATAATATTTAAAGAGATGTAAAAAATTGAATTTTATGATGTTTTTTTTTATCTTTATAAAATTTAATCATTTTTTATGTCTGAACAAGATAACTGCTGGAAATGTTCAGACTGATATTGTATGACATGATTGATTTTTTGTTCAAAAATAAACGATGGACCATTTATTATGGTCTAATTCGTCTGCAACAAGAACACACGTATGTCTGTCTTGTAAGAACATGTTTGTGTCTATCGAAAAATGTGAGCCTTATGGTTGGTTGTCACGGAATACAAACATGTATACACCACAATTATAACCAAAATGATGAAATAAAGCTGTGTCATGTAAGAGTTACTGTTATGAAAATGAATATGATGTCACTAATTTTACTCATCAGAAAATTGAAGATTTTAAGCTCCAATGAAAACATTTTCGCAGTATTGCTTAAAATAAATATCCATGCATCGAAAATATTTCCGAGCCAATTAATATTTTGCGTAATGTATTGGAAAGAAGTTTTAGAATTGAAAGTACTGACCGAAATTTTATACTTCGATTAGGGGTCTATTGAGTTTCTTGTTTATGTGACGAATGATGTATTATCGAAATCTGTGTGTAATACATTGACTTATAAATGGTTCCATTTTTGCGAGAGAAACGAAGAAAAGTTTCTTTGTCCCATCATGGAAAAATATTCCACACTAAGAGCAACGCCCCTTGACACTTGTATCCCCTTCCTCTTGGAGGGGGAAAAAATGCAAGAAAAGAAAAAGGGGCATCTACACACTCTGCAACAGCTCCTGCAGCCCCAAACGAACGCAATGAATGAGAGGGGGGTGAGCAAAGGGTAGCCGGAAGGAAGGGGGAGGGAGAGTCAGAATATGGAAAGCAGGGAAGAAAATAAATGAAATATGAAAGCTCCTATCTTTCGTGCTCTGATGACCAGTTGGACTTTTCTCTTTCTTCTATCCGAGAGGGGTGGGTGAAATGAATGGTCACTAAGAGGATCGGGGGTGGTGGAAGGTGGACTGGAGAGTTTTTGTTAGGCAAACACACTTTGTCCGTCCAGTCTGTCTGCCTGCACTACTGAATGGAGGCTCATTTGATAAGAAGGGGGGTGGAAGGTAGAGGATGGAAAAAGAGGCGGAGGGGAAAAAAATGGGAAATATTTGGAGCGATTCCTTGTGGGCAGTTGCAGTAATTACTTTTGCAAGGTCCTTGCCCATTGACAGTCCAGGGGAGAATGGGTCATTAAGCGGCGAAGGGGACCTCTATTTCTTGTTTGGATTAAAAGGAATTGACCATCAGCCTCATCCACAGTCATCATAAAGGGTCATCTCTTGGTCCAGAATTAATATGCGCTCTTCTCGGCTGACTTTTAATATGGGGAAATTTTTATGATTCATTAGAATACTTTAGGTTTTGTGTGGCCCCCTACGGTCCGGAATGAGTTAATGGATCAGTCCAACTTTTTTTGATGAGGAAAGAAGAGATGGATTGATCTGTCCCTTGAATTATTGTATATTTCTCCATTTATGGCTTTTTGTTGCTTGTTCTGTACTTAATTGATATCTTTATACAGATATTTGATTCAAAGTTTGTTATGTATGAATTTGCATCAGAATAATTTTTGTGTAGTGAAATATTTGCCTGTTCAAGCTTTTTTTTTTATAATATCTACTTCACGAATAACATTGGTTTTTTTTTCTTTGTGTTTTTGAGTTTTGCTCTGTACAAATCGAATTAATGTGAACTGTAATGATTTCACATTGATGTAAAGAATTTTTTAATGTTCATTTAAGTCACGGTAAAAATGAGAGAAAGGTCCTGGGCACTATATTTAAATATTTATTAACAATGCGACACTGGAAATGATTCAAAATTTTAACTATAAAATCTAATTTAAAATATTCAAAAAAAAAATAATTAGTTTAAAACAAAGACATTCACAAAACTGAAACATTTAACAAATTAGCTGTAAAAGGGAAATTATAATAGCCGAGATATCTAAAATAATTAGAGGTTAAATTTGGACATTGGTGTTTTAATTATTTTATACTCACGACTTATGTAAAAATTTATTTGACTATAAATGATACTAACGACATCTTTTTGTATTAGGAAATATGAAATTGAATTGTTTCTCTGTGTCTGTGTTGTGAAACCTCTTTCTATAAGAAATGTTGGTTGTACTACATAAACCTGTACCCTCTACCTTTAAATCAAGTTTGATTAAGAAAATACTGTGTACATGGTGAGGTACCCAAGGGTAACAATGAGGTTCCAAGAACTAGCTTTTGAAACGTAATGAAAAGCTGAATTGGGAGAGATTCTATCAGCAAGTGGACGACTTACAACTAAGCACCCAAAGAAAAGAGAATGGCAATGTTCAATAGGAGGAGCATCATATTGCATCATTATGCCTGACCACATGCTGATTTGACGATTTTTCAGAAAATCGAAGAGCTAGATTGGGAAATTTCGTCACAGACCTAACACCCTCTGATTATCACCTGTTCATATTTTAGCAAAAGTTTTTGAATGGAAAAATTCAAAACTGAAACAGCTATCAACAAAGCTCTGCTTGAATTCTTCGCCAGTAAAGACAAGGCATTTTTCCAAAATTGGTGTTTACAAATTACCATCTCGCTGGAGGAGGACATAAGTAACGATGGAAAATTACGTTGTACAATGAATATTTTTAAATGTATTATTTTCTTTCACTTTTTTTCACGAACGGACGGGTAGATCATATACTCGTGTGTAAACTCCCAGAAAATTTCGTTCTTTTTTGTATGTAATTAATCTTGAAATCGCTTGTAGTTGCTAAGCACGAGATGATAAATTATCTAAACTTTTTATCTTCGTAATTAGTTTAAAGTAATTCAAATGCTCGCTGTATGAAACATCAAAAGTATATAGATATTTGCTTGCCATTATAAAAATATTCAATACACAGCGAAGAAAGAAATACGCGCCCATCGACATAAACCACACTGGAATCAGATTAGAGTTCTCGTGTTTACTTTTAAGAAAACGAACTCCGCACACCGGAAACCAGTAGAAAGGGAATGATTCATACTTTTATTTAAGGAGGGGGGTTACACCACTCGTAGGAGGGATTGGCCCGTTCAAGATCAAGGATGGAGGGGGCCCCAGACAGACGATTTCTGCAGCTGAGAACTAGGGCACATTGGGGATCGTCTTTTGTACCAACTACTTAAACGTTTGCGCTGATGCTTAGAGCCATTTGGAAAAGGCCCGGCGAATTGTCTGAGTACGTGATGTACTTTGCTACGCGTTGGAAGGGGGAAAAAAAGCTTTTTAATGAAATCTTTTGTTGAGATTCTAAAGATAGTGTGTTTTTCCCACACCAGTTTTTAGCTCGCTCGGGACTCTTTTTCAGGGCTGGTAGTTTGAAGAAGGTAACGCTTTTTAAGTTTATTGTTAAAGGTCGTCAACAAAGAAATTTCGATGTCCGTGATGTACCTATCTGTCAGTTGTACAGATATCGTTTAAGTGTTTGGTTTCGATTTTATTCGGGGCTTGTTACTCAAAGAGAAAAAAAATGATGCATTTTATGCATCTTTTATTAAATAAATTCTTTTTATTTCAATGAAATGAAAATTTAAATTTAATTCTTCATTGACTTATTTTATCCAGGAACTTAATTTTCTGAAAAGTGTTTAACTGGGATTGATATAACACATGGATCAATAAGTCCCGAGACTGTGCGGTCGTTTTTTTGCGATTTCCTCCTTCAAACGCACCAGCAAGTCAATATAATAATCACTGTTGATCGATTTACCTTTTTCGAGGTAGTCAATGAAAATCACGCCATGCGTATCCCAAAAAACTGACGCTATGACTTTGCCAGCTGACTGCTGCGTTTTCGGACGCTTCGGACGGCTTTCGCCAGCTGTGCGCCACTGCCGCTTCGACTCTGGAGTAAAGTGATGTATCCATGTTTCGTCCATGGTCACGTAACGACGCAAGAAATATTTTTTGTTGCGAGTAGATAGAGATAAACAGCGTAACAGCGAGTAAATAGAGATAAAAACGTAAATTTTTTCTCTCCTGGTTTTAAACTTTATTTTTAAACGTTCTCAAAAATATTAAAATATATATATATATATAAATTTTTACGTGTTTATCAACGTGGGATAAGAATAAAGAATGTTATTGTAGTATAATCACAGAGAGAAAAATATGATATTATTCAGATAAAGTAATATGAGATATTACTGGCGGTGATTAGAAATTTACCTGTAAGTAAGAAGTACATATTATAAGCTTAAAATTAGAAACATTAATTATATTTACGAGCATTCATACGTTTTCAGATATTTAAGAGATTATTTCAAAACCTTTCGTAAGATTTGAGGGGGAGGGGGAAGACTCTGAAATCATAAATATCACAAAAACAATTTTAGCACTATAAAATAAGTCAAGTCGAATGAATTATATTAAAAAATTTATTAAAACAAATCAAATCAACAGCAATAAGAAGGTATGTTTCACTCATATTTTGATTTTAGAGCAATTTATAACTTGATCCACTGGAACACGCACTGCCTCTGCCTCGAATTCTGTTCCTTAATTACTTTTCAGCGCCATCTCCCGACTTGACCCTTGCGTTCAACAAATCCTTTTTCTGGATCGTCAGGAAGCTGGACGTGCTGCCACTCAAACGGCGCGGGCGCACCCCTCGCATTAGTGAGAGAAGAAAGCAAAACAGAAAAATTCCTCAAAAAAACTGACAGGCCACGCCACATTGGTCAGGAACTGCAATTGATATTGGGCAACCTCCACCAGTGATGAATCGCTTTCTGAAGATGTGCGAAAATTCTCATCCCGCCGAAGAATAAATAAATTACAGCCCGCCGCTTTATACCCACAAAGTAACGAAAGAAAGAAAAAAAAAAATGGAATATCCTGTACGCCTTGGCCTATATAATTTTTTTTTTCTTATTTCTTCTTTTTTGACTCCGAGGATTTACCAAGGCGAAGGTGTTACAGGGGCGTGCCTGGTGTTTTAACCTGTGCCCGGGCTGTGTTCCACGGAAGGTGGGTGACCCCGCGCGTGTGGTTACGGAGGCAGACCCCCTTCTCTTCAACGTGGACCTCCCCCCTCTCCATTCCTTTTCTGCCAAAGATGGGCGGGTGATGAGTTGTGAAGCGAAATAATAAGCGAAAATATATTACCGAAAAACTCGTCCTGATCGTGATTAATTAGCGATCACGTGAAGGTGCATTAATTTGGTCACGTTGCGTTGATGATGGGATGTTTTTTTTTCTTTCATTAGTTTCATTTTTTCCCCCTTCCTTGCGCGTCTTTGCGTTTCATCTCTGCCGTTCGAAGTGCGTTGATAAAGATGCTATGTAAAGCAAGGCAGCTCATTAAAATGGACTGGCGTCTGTCATGTTGTGGGAGCATTATGGTTGCTGAGAAGGCAGATTGTGGCTTCCATGGTGTGATGCTCGACAAGATTTTTTTTTTTTTTTTTTTTTTGTGATGATGATCTGTGACGCGGTTTTTGAAACCATCCGAAGCCAAGAAATAATTGCGATTTTTTTTTTCTTCGAAAGACTAAATTTCCAACTCGTTCAGTTTTTGGTACTGAAATGTTTTTATAATTACATATTTGTGTGTGTGTGTGTATTTCTTTAGTGAATCCCATTTATGCCGTTCCGAATGTATTAATGAAGGTTTTATTTAAAGTTAGGAAGGACTTTTAAATAAATAGATTATCATCTGTCGTATGGATGGAGTAATATACTTGATGAACAGGCCGATTCTGGCATCTCCATGGTTTGATGCTCGATGCTTTGATTTTGTTTTTTTTATGGTGATAACTTGTGATTCGGTTTTTAAAACCTTCGAAAGCAGGAAATACTTGCAACTCTTTAAAAGGCTAAATTTCTGACTCCTTCAATTTTTAGTACTTTTTTTTTGTTATTCAGTATGCTTGATGTGTGCCATTTTGAATGTATTCACCCCCCTTACCCTAAAGGACAGTCCACTAATGATGACCTAGAACTACAACCCCACCTCCTTCCCTAGGAAGCCAGCCACCCCACCCCCACCTACCAGCATTTATTCAAACCAAAAATTTTACAAAGAAGTTACAAAAAATAAATAAATAAAAATAAAAAAAAAAAAATCTCAACATGTACAAGCTTGCCCAGTTTCCGTATGAATGGGAAATGTTATTCAAAATTAGGGAAATACTTTAAAATGGACTGCCATGTCTGTGACATACTTGACGCGACCATTTCTCGAAACAAGACATCTATTAATTTTTAGGTTGTAGTATGTGTTTTCAAGAAAACGCATATTTCTTTATAGTGTTTATTTATTGATAAAAAGAACAGTGACTTAACACGTGGAAAAAATAAATAAATGGGATCTTTTATTTTTCTGTGAAACAAAAATTTTTTAAGCGTCTTTGATGTTGATTTCAAACAAGAATGGAATTCTTGGCAGGATTTCTTAAAATTTGCTTTGGTTATTAACATAGCTTTAACTTGCGACTGTGCTCTTCTCTCGTTTACAACTAATTTATAATCTTTCTACCGCCACATTATTGCTTTTTTGTATAATTGTTGTATTACGACTGTTCAGAAGCCGGAAGGTCGAGTGCCTGCGTGAATTTTGTGAGTGTGTGTGCTCCCCTTTATAATTTTTTATCATTGCTGTGAATTTTAAAAATAATATAATTATTAATAAAACTGGAGAAATTAAAAATTTTGTCAACTTTAAGCAAGATCTAGAAAAACTAGAATTATCATTGGTTGTTAGAAGGTGGGTGGGTGAGTCTGAACTGAATTACTATTGGTTGGTCGGACTAGTAGAGGTTCCTATAGTGAATTTACTGGCCAATGAGTTTTTAAAGAAGTTAGAATTAAACTTGGAAAGAATAATATTTTATTGAGTTCATAATATTTGATTTGGGAGCATTAAAAATTTGGAGCAGCTTTAGTATCGTCCTCTTGCCAAATTTGACGCTATTTTTTGGCGCCAAGTATCTGTTTTAAAAAAGGGTTACCATCAAAATTTCCAACAAAATTCCATGTTCACAAAATACATATTACATATTTATAGATATTTTTAAGGGTACTAAGATATGAGGGCGAAAATAAAATGCCGAGTTTTAGATTCTTTCTTTTTGTGACATTTATGTTTTAATAATTATCCGTACAACTTAGGAATTTTTTTTGTGTGTGTACCTAATGACATTTTAATCATTTTATTGAACTATAATTTTTTTTTTTTTTAGTCATGAAGTTTTTTCCCTTTAAGTTGAATATGGACATGATTTTTCAGATATATTTGCATTTAGGTGCTATTTTTAATTACATGTGTATATATATATATATATATATATATATATATATATATATATATACAAAATATTTTACCCATCATATAGAAAACAATTCACATGATATAGCGAACCTGATCTTTTAATGAGAGTATTGTATATTTTCTTTGAAACAATTATAAAACTTTGTAATTTTGGAAATTTATTTTATTTCCTTTTTCTCATATAAAAACTATTTCGCAAAATTTGGGTATTGCTTAGAGTACCATCCAATGAGGTGTGGTAAGGGTTGATACAAAGCATCATTTATCGCCAAACTTGGCGGTTATTTTTGGCAAAAAATTTGGGTGGGCGATACTAAAGGTTAGCCAAAAATTTAGTAAATGCTCATTTCTAGTAGCACGAGATATGGCATTGTCAAATTTTAATTGTTGAAAACATTTCATTTTTATTAGAAATTTTTAGTCTTTGGAATGTATTATTTTTATTATTTATTTCATCTGATCAAAGTGTATTTGTGAGAAACTTGCGGGCTCTTTAAAATGGATACGCATTTGTCAATCTATGGAAGCGTTTTAATAGCAGACTCAGTTTGGGGTTTCCAAATATTGATGCAGAAAAAAAAAATTTCTAGTGAATGCGATTTAAATTATCAAACTAAGAATAAAAGTTTTGAATTATGTTTTTTATTGCGACTTTATATTCGTGAAAACCTGACTCGTTGAATAGTTTCATTTTTAAGAGGAAAATTTCAGTTATTATGATAAGCCTTCAACTCTGAAGTGGAACTCATTAAAATTGATTGTCATCTGTCATGTTGCGACAGCATTATATTTGCTGAGGAAGCAAGCTGTGGTTTTCATGGTTTGCTGCGCGACGGGGTTGTTTTTGTTTATTTGGCTTGGTTTATGAGATCAGTATTTAAATCCGATAATTTTATTTGTTATTATTTATTAATTTTGATTTTGAAACACCCAAAACGAGAATATTTAAATGTTAGCGATGCAGAAAAATTATCTTGTAGTACCGCATTAAAAAAAAAAAAAACCTTTAAATGCTTTCTTTTATTATTGTTAGTGACTAAAGGAAATCTCTGTGTCTAGCGAATTTTAACGTGCTGTATTATATAGGCCTTACCATTACTTTTCGTTCGTAATGTAGGGTTCGCCGTCTTGAATCAACATAAAGTTTAATCCCATGAAGTTTTTATACAAACCTCTCTAATCTTATACTGTTTGAGGACAATGACTTGTAAGGGAAAATAAAAAGAAATGGTAAAAATTTCGAAATCCACAGCTGAAGCATTCAAAATTGTTTCTTATTTTTGCTATTTGGCGAGAAAAAACAATTTATTAGTAACTTAATAAGATGAAGTAATGATTATTTGCCAGTATACCAATTATCCATGTAAAGGAATAAAATTTTGTTAATCAAAAGCAATATATAAAAAAAAAAAGATTTCTTTTATTTCTAATTTATTTCATCGTATTCTGTGACTGTAAGAATGAACTACACTTTTTAAAATTTTTGAATAAAATTACCTTGTTCACTCAACTAATACTTTAAGGTCTCTGATATATTTTTCAAATATTTTGTTGGTGCGGTAGCCTAGGGGTTACGGCCGGTGTTGTTTCCACCGAGTTACGGGTTCGAGTCTCGTTGCCTCTGAAGACCCGCTGTGGAGTGGGGTGGATGCTAGTTAAATCCGTGGAGGCTTGAAATTCTCCTTTTTGGTGAAATGTGGAAGTTTGGAAACTGATGCCATCTAAGGTGTGGTCCTTGTCATTTGACCGAGGATGAAAATTATGAGGTCCACCTTCAATAGCCCTCGTTTTTCTTCCAAATGCGACGTTAATAAACAACCAATCAATCAAAATGTCTAGAAGATTTTCGGACATTATATGATTAAGACTTTCTTTTTATCAGAACTCTTTTTTGATAACATATTATGTTTGGAGAGCAATTGATTACAGTCAGGGAGAGAGAGGATTAATTATTTTTATAAGAAGATATTTTAACAAACATGTATATTTTTTTTTTTCACTTATTTTACGTTTCTAATGTGGAATATTCGAAAACATTATGTCTTTACATTTGTTTGACGTGCAAGTTTAGATGCCGTTTTTGTGGGAACTTACACAAAATTAATAGCAATTTTTAATAGCACTCGTGTTGCGACGTTATCAATCAACCAATGGGAAAATACCAAACATAAATCATCAATGGAAATTTGGAGATAGGCATTTGTATTCTAAGCGAAAATTTAGTGAATAGTGAGTTATATTATTGGGGGGAGGGGGTATATATAATATTGTTTTACATTTGTTGAATGAACATTTACTGAGTTTACCAATGCTATCCAAATAAAATTAATTCCAACACTTTTATGCTTCTTATTAATTGAGGTATTCAAAACATATGAAATGATACAAAATGTAGTTACATAATTATCTTCAGATACTTATCTTTAATTAAACGACGAGCATACTTTAGGAATACATAGTGTTAAAAAAGAAGTATTTAACTGTTCATTGGAAATAGAAACAGTTTCTGAAAACACTAATAGGGCACGAAAGCCACAACAAAGTATGACTTCGATTAAAAAAATAAAGAACGAAAAAACTGGTATCAAAATAAAAGGCAGGAAGTAATAAATAAAAGAAAATAAACTAAATGAGTAGCATTTACCAGATCAAATACTTTTTTTTTTAAATACGTAACTCCGCGTAAAGGTACAAAGAAACTAACTTTACTACTTTTTTTAATCGAGCGGAGAGAAGAAAAAAAAAGTAAAACAAATTATACAAAATAACGACATTTGGATGAATAAAAATGGTTTTAGATTGCGTAAAAGTCTTTCATCTTCAAGGTTCATTAGATAAAAAACCGTTGAAGGATTTTTATTTATTATGATCGTTAATTCATTCTGATTTGCTTATTTCCTAGAAAAGGAAAGAATGTCGTAAGCATTTACTGTCGTGTCTTGATTTTTAATTGGTCAGAATTTGATCCAATGATCGATATTCCAATATATCTTCGATGTCTGTGGAATATTGGTATATTTTTAGTCAGAGAAGAGTTTTCTGTCCCAGTGTGATATTTAATCATCATATGATTTCATTAGAAGGTCAATTATAACGAATGAAGAATTTACTTTCTTTTTTACTAATTACGAAACCTTAATTGAGAGTGGACTGTAATACGACTCTTGTTTAGAAGCAAAGGTTTAATGGAACTAAATTGGAAGTTTACTGATGGTTTTTAGGTATTATATTTGCTTTCTCATGGAATTAAATTACTGTATGTATTGCGTAACGCGTGGTATCATTTTGCTTCGTTAAATAATGTGTTTTAAATTATATATAACTTTCAATGTCTCGATAAAGCACGATATTTCTGATGGAATCGAAATTTTTATGATTTATGCGACATTGTAGAAATTCGTTCAATTATTCATCCTTTATTTATTATTATTATTGTTTAGTCATATTGTACAAATGGTACAAAAAATAAAAGGATGAAAATTCTCTCTGAATTATCAGTTTACACAAAATTTAAGCTCAAAACTTTTTTAATTATTAGATTAAATTGTAAAAATGTAATGCTTTTGGAATTGCATGTATTCTTTTCGTACTCCATTTCTTCCGTCTTATTACTTAAAGTGTATTATTGCATGTATTATTATATAAAAATGTATCGTTTTTCACATTTCGCTCTATCTTATTCATTATATTTCTATTTATGTTAAAAAGCTGTAGGGGATTCTATAAACTTCGGAAACAAATGTTCTATTTCTTGCATTAAAATAAATCAATTGCGTTGATTATAATAATGGCAGTGCGTCGTGTGGAAATTAGTGTAAAATTAAGAGTGAAAAGAAGACTGTGTACAAGATAGAAAAAAATTCATTAAATGAATTAATAATATATAAATATTAACAATCAATATCCAAATTTATAATATGCACATATTTGGATTTAGTTTGGGTTTAATTCACCTCGCACTTGAAGCAACACGAGTGCTATTGATGACATACCTTGTTATTTTTAACCTCTGTCAAGTGATGAGGACGACACCTGAGCTTCCATCCCCTTCTCCTAAGTTCCACACCACGCCAATCATATTATATGGAACTTTTGTTTTCTTTTATTGATTAAGAGTTTGTTTATATTTTTATTCTGATATGTGAGAACGCGTTTACTGACTGATGTTTGTTTCGAATCTAATTTCTTGTCACTGAAAATAAAATTTGATCGTTTCTCAAATAAGCTAATTTTTGTCTATGGACTTCGGATTATTATAGTGTCGTGTTAATCAAACAAATTAAGTTATTTAATTACTTGTCTCGTCTCTCAAATGTTATCACATAAGAAATTATTAAAATCACACTCTTTTGTTGATGATTTTAACTCTAGTAAGCTTTCCATTTTGTATTTATTTTCATGTATTGTGATTTACATTTATTTTAACGAGTCGGCAGCCACTTGCTGCCAAATCAAAATTTGATTGCTGCCTCTTCTAGTCGTCATTTGTGTCGAGCTGTCATTTTCGATAAGACCTGTATACATCACAGCTATTGGCGATGGACCTTGCAATTTTGAACCTCAGTCAAGAGACGAGGGCGGCACCTGAGCTAGCACCACCCTCTCCAAATTTCTATGTCACGTCGATGGGAGGATTTTAGACCTTTACCATGAAACGTGCATTAGCCCCGGAACATGGTCAGTCTTTTGTGTTAGCAGGGATCGACTCCGCGATCGTGACCTATTTTGCAAGGTCCCTCGCCAATAGCAGGGATTTTTTGGGGGAATTTTTCCCCAAAAAAAAAAAAAAAAAAAAAAAGAAAAGAAAAAGGCGATGACGGCTTCGTTTACACGAACAGTTAGCTCGACGATTTTTTTGGGATGTGAAGATGTCATATTCATGAAATTATTAGAAAGAGGGGGAACGATAAATCGGTAACGATAAACGATAGATTGAGTTATCTCATTTTTCATTCCTAATACCTCATTTCTAATTTCTAGAACGGGTACATTTTGAGCCACTCTCCATCAAAAGAAATGGAAAAGCACCAGAAAAAGCATATATCACTACAAGAAATAATTATATTCATCAATTTCTTACTTTAATTCTTTTGTTAGACAATTTTTTTTTAAAAAAAAATTATTCATTATATAATAAATTGGCAGTAGGACAAAGTTAACTATAGAGCGGTCTATATGTCTCCCCTTACCGCAATTTAATTAAAATATTTCTTTCCCTCAAAAACGGAACTTTCGAGTAATTATTACTTAATCTCGGAACTATGAGTAATTTGTCTGGAAACTGCTGCCGAATCTGTCCTGACACCTGCCAGTAGATATTTTTTTTTTTTTCATTCCCATTTTTTAAACACCCCCACTGAATGAGACATTATCTTCCAGGAAGAGTCCACCGAGGGGATCTAAAG
Source organism: Nephila pilipes (assembly GCA_019974015.1). Classification (NCBI taxonomy): domain Eukaryota; kingdom Metazoa; phylum Arthropoda; class Arachnida; order Araneae; family Nephilidae; genus Nephila; species Nephila pilipes. The sequence continues at coordinate 635,139 of BMAW01129302.1, read as the reverse complement.
GAGGGGAGGTCACGGGACAGGTGCTCATGTACATGTAAAAAGTGATTAAATCTCGCACCTGCTCCACTGTAATTAATGGTTAGGTATTTTTCGATTCGAAATTAAATGAACTTTTCTCTCGTCTTTACTGACTGTAATAGTTGAAATATGATCGTTTCGTTCGTGTGGTTTTTTGGCAAGGAGGTCAACACTCCTGAGCACAATGAACAGTATTTTACGATCAATTAATGTTCATTCGTTCTTGAATTTTGTCACCGAGTTCATTTTCTACCACCGATATTTTATATTGATTTTTTTTTTGCATTATGATTTTTGAAGAAAATTCAATCTATTAATTTTTTTTTTAAAAAAAATCCTGTTAAAAACGTCTTTTGCTGTTTTTAATTTAGTTAATCTACTGGTCGTTTTTAAAGTAGATGACGTACATTTAAAACATATTAAAATATTAGTGCTGTTATTTTTATGACGCAATCTATGCAGTTTTAAAGGAATGCAGTAACACATATATTGAAGCGTTTAAAATCTTGATCATTGTTAACTATTAAAACCATACAAATATACTTCTGATGTAATATTCATTTTTAATGTTTTCAAAATTATTTTTAAACTATTTCCGTACAATACCAATCGGAAAAACTTAAGATTTAAAAATATATATTGTTAGAGTATTTTTTGAGGTTTTGTTTAACGAAGCATCATCAATAAATTCTATGTTTTGATTAGTATACTAGTCGTACCCTTTCTTTGTAACCTCTCTATGTATTTCTCTTATGTAAATCCTGAATTTGATATTCATGTTCAGCTTTGAGCAACAGACTTTGTTGGAATTAATTGAGCAATTAAAATTCACACGCATTGACGTAAAAAAATTGATAACTAATCGAAAATTGAAACTTATAAATACATTGTTATTACTTTTATGGTACATGTTCTTACATTTGTTACTTGTGTGTGATTAAACTCTCTAATTCTAGTTGTTATTTTTATGTTTGTTCTCTATTAATTTTTCTGAAATTATTGAATGTGATAAACTGTTACAATTGGGAAGTTTTCACTTCTAATTTAAAGTTTTTGTTTTGTTTTAATTTTTGTTTAATTCATTTGGATGGTCAGGTCGGGGAAGTGTTCGGGAAGCAGCATTGGAGCAGGTTAAATGGGGTGCAGCTGTTGTGGTTTTGTGCACTAGTCTGGTGTGAAGAAAATTGATGATGATGAATGTTTCTGTTTCTAATTTTAATTTCCTTTATTTCATTATAAAATTAATTATTTTTTTTATCATTTTCAACAGCACATAGCTAGTTATAAACATGAATAGCAAAATTACCAAAGTTTTAATTTCAAAATGTATCATGCTTTTTGTAATTACTAAAATTATTTTATATTCTTTGAAGATTTGAAAATTTTACCTGTTTCCACCTCTTTCTGTATAATCTGCTTATATATATTTCTTTTATGTATAACCCGAATTTGGTTTATTCGAATACAAGGCTTCGATACATCAAAATATTTTGATTTTTAAAATTTGAATTCAAT
>BMAW01129302.1:615118-625930 GCA_019974015.1 Nephila pilipes | reverse complement strand
TCAGTTTATAAAAACCGTGGAAGTTGATGATGAAAATATATTAATTTTATTTATAATATATAAAAAATAGAACCAAAACAACTCAAAAAAATGTAAAACATACGGTGCTTGTGAAACGAGTCTTTGGCGCTATTACATTGACTAAAAAATTTTTGATTATTAATTTTTTTTTTTTTTTTTTTGGAAAAAACTATATGAAAGTTGTTCTTTTTCTTCTTCTAGATTGTTTTATTCATTTTGAATGCAGAAAAATGTGCATTCGAAGGAACAAAAATAATGTAGGTTTCTGTGAATTACTAATTTTAAAAAAATATAGTATCGATTCATTTGTAAAGTTTCTTCCTGATCTAAAAAAATATAGTGTTAAAATATCTTCAAAAATCGAGGGAGGATTTACTCCCCTGTAAACCCATTATGTGCCTTGCCACATGGACGCTTTTTAAAGACATTTAAAATAGATCAAAACAGCCTCGATTTGTTTAGAGTAAAAGTTCCATGAACATTAATATTACGTTCAATGATCAAAATGGGAAGGTGATGGTTTTAAACGGTAACACTTAACTTATTTTAATCAATGAATATGCAATTAGTTAATCTTAAGTAATTTAGTTTTCCCGCAGGTTTTTTTTTTAACAAACAAAAATCATTAATTTTATGTGTAATTAAAAACTCAATGGATTATAATTAAAAATTTCATTCCTAAATAATTTTTCTGTTTACTCTTTTGATAGTATCGTACTCTAATATACTTATTAAATTTTAAAAGAAACATGATTCCAAAAGTATCAAGACCTATGCAAGATTTGTAAAATTTTTCGAATTTTTCTAAACTTTTTATTTTTTTTTTGCAGTCGCCGGCAATTATATGGCAGTTATTTTAAGGCTTTTAAAATGATAAAAGCAAATTACATCTATTTTATTATAAATTATATGCTATTACTTTTATAAGTTTTTTTTTTATTGTAAGTTTGTCAAACTTTAAGGTATTTTGAGAGATTTCTCCAATACTTTAAATTCAAAAATTAAGTAAAAAAAATATTAAAAGATTAAAAATCTGTTTGGACTTAGCTCTTGTTTTGATATACGACCTGTTTGTTAAGTCACCATTATTTTTTATGCAAGTTATCAAAACTATTTAATTATTATTAATTAGCCTTGTTTTTTGTAAATCAAGCTTTTATTATTAAATTAAAAATAACAATTATGGATTATTTTCAAGCTGCTTTTGCCTTTACGAATAACGTTCATTTGTTTATGATAATTAAATTAGGTAACTGAATGTGTTTTATTATGGTTACGCATCCCCTGTTTCAATACGAGAGGCTTTTATCTAGGTCCTAGCTTTTTTGTAGTCCTTTTTTTTTGTTATCACTTTGTTCCACCTAAACCCTTTACTTTTGAAGCCTCTTCCGTGACGTAATCCCTCACATTTCGCCACCCACTTAAGCTGATATAAATACCTCTTGAGTACATAGATTGAGGTAATTAAAGTTAAAAGAAAGAAGAAAATCCTTCTTCTGTAATGTACTATGTGGTGTCGTTTCTTTTCTTGAAAGAGATGAATCAATCCAACTTTTCCCAGAATTTTAGCCTCATTGGCAAGTGTGCTGAAAACACTCCATTTTAGAGACCTAGTCCCCTCTGCAGTGTACCACAGTGGAAAACTGTCCTTTGGCTTCTATTAACGAGAAACATGGCTTCATTCCCTGCCCGCCAACCCAAACTAAAACGCATTTTTCTGCTCTCTCACTGTGGATGGGTGGATAAGCTGCAGTGCTATGCATTTATTTAGGGCACACGTCAGGCGGGCAAAATAGGAATGAACTGTGGCTGTTCACAATGAAGCCAGCATGAGGCTTATGCTGCTTTTAGGCAGGAGGAGGCCCACACCTCTGTAAAACCTGCCATGTTTTATGGGAACCCTTCACTTGAGCTAGGTGGGTCTTGTCAGCCCCTGCTGCAGTTTTTCCTCATGTGTGGAGGGCACGTCTGGGTAATAAGAACCAAAGAAAAAAAAGTTTCAATACAGACCTGTTTATTGGTCCCAAATTTTCTGATTCCTCCTCACATGGAGTTGGAACTTTTCTTTCTAAATATTTATTTATTTTTTGCTTGAGGTGCTTTTTTTGTTTTACTTCTCTTGCAGAGTTGAAATGGTAAGACGTTTAGTGGGCCCTTGATGATGCTTTCCTATTCTGGATGTGCCTCACACTTATATGTATTTTGCCTTTTTCTATACTCTGTGCCTTCTCAAAGGGAGTTCAGTATGTTTCCACAGTGACGGCTTCATGGTATTTGCGAAGATCCAGGAACAGAGATGTATTATAGCTCTCAGTGACATGAACCTGTCCTCACGTCTAAGCCACCAAGGCTGTTTGATATATCTCCTTCTCCGTTAGTCCAATAAGAGGACTTTTTTTTTCTGGGCTCATGACCCATTTTTTAGAGTAGGGCTAACTAGTTTTGGCTTTGTTTTGAAAAGCAAAATTATGGACTATAAACTCATATCCTCTCCAAGTGAAAGGAAAATGCATGAAATGAGTAATTTTCTTTCACGTGTTTTAAAACATTACTTATATTTATTTCTTTTGCTAAATATGGTGCAGATATATTGAAATATGGAAATTATCGTTATGAGAGGTAGTAATTTTCATATTTCAGCATTTTTTTAGTATCAACGAAGAACTCTATTAAAAACGCCTCAAAATTATTTTAGAGGAATTCTTCTTATCCTTAACCCATTTCTCACAAAAGCGGATTGCAATATTTTTTGTGAAGTTAATTTAGAGGAGATTTATATTAATATCTACAGAAAAATAAAATATGTATATAGCAATAATAATCCTAGTTTTCTTTAGCTGTAAAACCAAAAAACTGTTCCAAATAAAAAGAAAATCAATTTGAAATTGGCGAAATTCTTCTGTCTAGACAGTATTATTTGACTCCTCTACTGGAGCAATGGAAAGGTTGACTAGGCGAGCTGAACTCAAAAGTGGATGTAGAAAAAATGTATGAAATCCTCAACTAAAATGTGATATTGAGGAAAAGTAGCGATTTAAACGCTTTTGTTCTTTTAATTTCACATTACGTCATAGGTGGCGCCGTATTTTAAAATAATAACTATCTAAAAAAAATTGTGAAATCGAAGCTACGTAAAAGATTAATTTATAAAACGAATATTTTTCCTCCTGCCCGCATTGATTGATCCTTTTCTTCTATTTTATATCCTTTAAAAAAGATATACATAATTAATTGATTTAGTGCATTTTACTATTTTTATAATTACCGAATACTTTTAATCAATTTAATAAGTTATATTCAGTCACTTGAAAACCATTATGTTCACAAAATTTAAACAACTATTTCTAGTGTAATTTATTGTGTTTAATTCACAAACTATAATTTTATTCTAAATATTTTGTCTTACACTTTTGATAAGCGTATATAAATAGCTTCTTTATTTTTTATCGAGATTCAAAATTTTCTTACCAAAATTTTAAGTACCTGAGTCATCCATGGCGCAAGCCCTCAGATTGTGTGGATAATTTTGTGACAATCTCTTGGTGTCTTTCTTCCCAGGTTTTAGTGGTTTTGTGGTAAAATTTTCAGCACGGGTGACGCGCCCCGTATTATCGCGGAAGGATCCTTCTCTTTGACCCTTCTTCCTGTCAAACAATTTTACCTTTTTTTCCCATTTTTTTTGGACGTCCAGATCACGCTGTATCTTTAGTTTGACGCAGCAGTGCCACATCTGGTTTCAGCCATCAACCCACTACCAGCTGCACTCCAAAATCGTACTTCATTTTCTGATGCGTAGCTCTTTTTCGATATGGTGATTTGTAGAATTACGGTAAACAGATATTAATATTGCTGCACATCTTTTTTTTCAGTCCATTAACAACATCAGAAAGCAATCTTAAATCGCCTTGGGATTTCACAAGAATCGCGTGTAAATCCCGAACAATTTAGTTCTCATGTTGGGTAAAAAAATTATCCAAGAGATAGGTTTTGAGATCATAACTTTTTGTTCTAATTAATTAGATGGATAAGATTACCAAAGGCTCCAAAGATCTGATAAAAAAAAAAACGTGCTTCCGTTAAGGCTAAAGGTGATAAAAAATATTTATGAATGCTCATAGCTAGCAGGCTGAGGTAATTCTAAAGAAAAGTATAAAGCTGTGCTCATTTTATTACTTATCAGAATTTGAATGTTAAATGAGATTATTATTTTTTCGTCCCTGGAAGGGGAGGGAAGAGGGGGAATTTGAGCAATGTAACTCTTTCAAATTAAAAGAAATATGACTAAAACTCGAGACCTGTTAGTACATCATGAGTTATTGCAACAAAATTGCACTTTCTGCTTTGATTATTTTTCAATTATTTGGTTCTTTTTCTGCCATCCTAAAAGCGAGGAGAAAACAGAGAACATTAAAAAAAAAAATTCTTGACAAACCTGTATGATAGACTTACTAAAATGCATTCCATTTGAATACTTTAAAAGGGGGACGTTCCAAACGAAATGAATTATTTCAAAAAAACAAATGAAGTAAATATATTTATTTCTAAAATGAAATGCATTGCAAAACCTTTGAAGTGTTATAAATGAATAAAAGTTTTATATTAAAAAATATAAGAAAGCATTTCCTGTGTCAGCTAGAATCACAGTTTTATTTTAAAATGAAGTTAAAATATTATTTAAAGTAAAATATCGATGTGTATAAATGTAAATATTAAACATATCGATATTACTTTATTCCCTTTTTTTAGAGTTTTTAAATTGTATGGTTTGTTATTTTGATAAAACTTTAAATATTTATTGGTTTTTTTTTAAAAAACATTATTTCAATTGTTATTTGATAAAGTATTTTTGCAATGAATCATTTAAACTGTTGACAGCAAATTTACTCTTATATACTTTTATACACTATGCATATAGTTAAGTAAAAATTTTATTCTCAAAATATATTAAATCAAAAGAATAGAATTCGTAATTTTGGAATATGATTTACGCTCATCATTTAAGAATAATTCCAATTATAACAAAATAAATTATCTGTGGATTTAATGAAATTTCATTTTCGTTTCTATGAGTGTGTTTTCAAACAACAATAAAACTTTTGACTTGTAGGAATTAAACCTCGAAAAGGATTTCATGGAGACAATTTTGTTTTATTCTCTATTCTGTTTCCTTATTTTACAATTTCTTTTTCAAGAAATAATCTATTCTTGTAACAGCTTACCTGCCCAACAATGATTGCAGTGATACCTTCAGATTTTGAAATCCTTGCTTGTTCAAAGCCACGCAAAGCCTTTTACTGATTTTGTGTCTTAGCTCGACATATTATATTACATACTACAAATAAAGAAACCGTGATTTTTTTTTTTTTTTCCAAAATTTTTTTTTTTTAACGTTATTATTTTATTCTTTCCCATCTTATTTATATGAATTCAAATGTTATTTATAACGAGTTGAAATTATTTTGGAAGTCATTATGGTTGGAAGAACACATTTACAGGCGACGCGTGACAGGTTCCTTTAGAACACACAGACAACGAGAAAGGAAACGCACGGAAACATCAATCATCATGAGTCTTTCGTCTTGGCCAGTAAGGCAGATTTCTTTTTTTATTCTTATTATTTTTCCAAAAAATGTATTTTTTTGTCTCTCGAACGGTTTAATAGATTTGGAATCGCGTAAACTCTTTTCGAAAATGAAAAGAAGTTAACGATAGGGCCTCATGTAAATATTGAAGGTAATAATATAAAACCTATTTCCCTTATATTTAATTGCAACTGGAAACGCAATGGATAGAAATGAGTAGCCACTGCCATTTCGCGATTGAACTCGAATAGAAGTGGATAACAAGCACGGAACGACTTCTTTTGTTGAGCTTTACACGAATTCGGCGAGAGTTTTTATCACGACGCGTCCAAGTTTCTTTTTTTTTTTCTTAAATTTTATTCTCTTCATAATAATCTTTGGAATATTTATTTGTTGAAATTCCTTTTCGAGAAAATAATTTTTTAAGCAACGTATCTTAGCTAACTTTACCTACATATATTATTATTTTTACTCTGCCCGATTAACAAGTAAAACAAGCATGCTAGGTTGATGTTTGATTACTCTGTTCCAAAACGTTTTATTAAATTTATTGTTCTTTTATGTTTTATTTGGTATGAATTAGGGTCGCTGTTTCTATTCTATCTCTGTTTGATTTACGAGCAGTATTGTTTTCACTTCATTTATTCTTACATCGTCATACAAATCACTCGTTTGTATGATTTGATTTGATTTAGTTTATTTCCATAGTTATATTCTTTGATCATTGAATGGACCATACCACACCAAATGAATTGAAAGTTTTGAACGTATTAAAATTAACGACGCCAAAGTTGGTACTTCAGATGATTTTCGCATAAGTTATGTGGAGGATTTTGCATGGTTTTAAGATATTCTGCACACTTTTAAAACGTCATTTCTGGGTCAACTTTTGATTTTCTAATTTTATTGTCAGTTTAAAATTTAAACTTTTTTCGTTCTAATAGTTTGAATTTTGCTTATAATTTTATTTAGAACTTAAGTTTTGATGAGATTTTGAATCTCTTACTTGCAGCTAATTTTATACTGTATTTGAAAGTTTTGTTTTGATTTTTCTGGGTAATTTGGTTTTTCTGACATATTCACATATAAATATAGGTATCAGTACAAGTTGCTACTTAAACCAAATTAATTTTAAATTCCTCGCAAGTATCTTCTTTATATAATTTTTTAAGAACCTCTACTTACTCTTTCTATCGTTGTAAAATTGATATATTTTTTAGTAACAAAGGAGTAAATCCTGTATTGTTATAATTTTTTTTATTTTCATTTTTCATTATTGATTCGAAACCATAAAAAATTGTAGTAAATGATTTTCCTTTGAAAGTAGTAATGATTCCAAAAAAAAAAATAATGAATAAGATAAACTTACTGAATAATAATACTTTATTTATTTTTGAGGAGCAAGTATTCTTGATAACTGATTGGTACTATTTTCACCTAATGCTTTCCATCCTAATTTCTTTTTTTGCATTAAAAGCAGATTGTTAAATGTGTTTCATAGTTTTATATTATATTTTAGATTAAAAAATATTTTCTTGATAAAATATCAAATGTATTTCAAAAAAATTTCTCCGAAGGCAGGCATGGATACCTTGAAGCTTCAAACACGAGAGTTATCAAGCAACAGACCTTGTACTTAAGCCGCTAGTAAGTGAATCGGCACTCACTTTCCAAACTTTCACTTAAAATCAGTAAATAAAACAAACATACTTAATTCATTATATATAGCCAGTGAGTGTAGTAATGGGGATATGTTTTAATTTCCAAGAAGAATTGTTGATTTTTTTTTTTTTTTTTTTTTTACTCTCTCTTTGTGAAATACCTACATTCGTCATCACATTCCCCACATGAGGCATTTTTTTCAACGAAAATAAACAATAAAGTTTTGAAATTAATCTTTAGATGTGAGGCTGAAATGGCGGTAACCTCTGCCTTGAGACAAACTTCTTCGTTACGCCCTTGTAAACAGCTATAACTAATTTTTAAGAAAAAACATTGAAGAATCTGAGTAATAATTGATGATAAATAATTATAATTTATCGATTTTTTCCTTATTCTAACTTCCCCTAATGGACCAAATTGTGGAGGTCTCGGCATCTGATTAAAACGTTTGGCGTGGAGGACAGATGAGGGAATTTTCTTCTTAAACTGTTAAAATTGCAGTAATGACAGAGAGACATTCATCACTCTCATTTTTATTGGTGTTACCGCCTCAAAATCAACAACACAAAAAAAGCCAACGCAAATGCGATCTTTATTGATGTAATACTTTTAAAACCTTTTAGCATTTTATGCGCAATAAATTACTCTGTACTGGCAAGAAAAAAAAAAAAGATAGCGCAATTTTGCATTTCACTTTCAGTTTTTTGCCTTGTGGGATGGCAATACAATTGATGATGTATGTGCGAGACGTTCTGATAAATACCAATGGATTTGTGTGCCGCAATCAATCGCCTATGTCGGACGATAATAAACTATGAACAGGGATAGATATAGAATCTCGTCCATGAACCCACTGTAAAACATATATAAATTAATATAAATATTTTCTCCGAATTCTTTCCACTAACGGGTTCATCAGAGACCTTAATTTTTACGGCTGTTTTCATTACGGTTCTGATTGTGGCGTTGAGATATTTACGAGCTGGCTAAAGTATCAATTACTTGTGATTTTCAAGAATTGACGAAGCTGCATTCTCGCCTAACTACTTTTTTTTTGTTGTTTCTTTTGATGGATCTTTGTAAGGTGATGAAATCATATTCCTGTTTTTCTTAACGTACAAAGAAAATACAACATATATTTGTTTCTTCCGAAATATTGTTTTTGGGTTCTTCATCAAATCAGATATATTGTTCCATTGTTTTTTTATTAAAAAATTACGTAACTTTTATTTATTTTTAAATTCCTTCATTAGCTCACCTCTATATATCTTGTTCAAATTTTCAATCGTTGAATACTTTTTTATTCATCCACCGAAGTTCAAATATATACTTTTAAACTTGTAGTGATTATTTAATTCTACTATTTTTTCAAATATTAGAAGAATTAATTGTGAAAATGTAGTTTAGCCCACCTTAATTTTGTCGAGATTTCAAAAGTGGCCTTTAACTTTTGTGATTTTTTTTGCTGAACGTTAAGTCCGCGAAGTGGACCCAGGCCACATTTTGGCAAATTACCGCCAAATAATTCCTGTCACCGAGGGTGGCTTTGGTTTAAAGATTCCAAACTATTTATCTACTGGGTGAAGTAAGAAACAGCTTCACCGCTTCTACTTCAGGCCATTTGTCTTGCAATGGCAAAAGGTGGTAGAGCGTGGGCGTAGAATCTTCTATTGCAACACGATCGAAGTATAATTTTTTTATTTGACTTTCAAATAATTAATTTTATTTATATCGGAGAAAAAAAAATTCTATTTTATAAGATATTTAGTGGATATGCAATTTAGTATCAAAACCGTCTGTGACGAAGCGGGATCGCTGGAAAAAAATTTATTGCGCTACTTAATATTGTGATTCTGTGATATGTATATTATATTAATATTAATTGTAATTTCATTTAACAAAAATAACTAAAATAAAAAAATTTCTTGTTGACCCAAGTAGGAATTGACTTTAAAAAAATTTATTTTATATACTTGTTTCTTGCTTAGAGGATATTATAGTCTATTTAATTAAATTCTTTTGGTGGGTTCAAGAGATCCAACATCTTTTTTTAAAACAAAATAATTCATTAAAAACAAGTGGAATGCAACATTTAATTTTTGCTTTAACTAAACTTCGATTTGTAATAAATACATATTTTTTTTTGAATCTTTTCATTAGTTAACATGAAATAGTTTGATGCTCGCAATTTTTTTTTTACTGTCCTGTTTTATGAATTAAAAAAAAAAAGTAACATGGACCAGCACCTTTATGAAGCATTTTCCAGCCACCGATTTTCGCTTGATTCAATATGAAATTTTTTATGAACACACTATCATTAAGCTCTGGCGTAGAGTGGAAATTTTAAAAGGCACGAGACCAGATAGCCCTCGAAACCTTTCGAAAATGGACAATCGAATCAATTTTATGCAAAAAAGTCGTAGTTGTCGGGCGCTTGATATACTGAATCTCTGAATACTCTTCCATATCTCAGTCATAAGGTCTTCTCCAAGGTCTCGCATATTTAAATGTATTAGTACACACGTCGGTCCTTCGATTAAAATTCGAGTAGCTTTATTCAGTAAAATCCAAATGAAAGTTGTCTTAATTACTTTATTTATTTAGCCATGCTTAGGAGCCATTTGCTACGATCTATTTTACTTAGTATTATTCTATTAAATGACGGAACATAAATTTGGCATTTTATGTTCTACCATTTCATTTAATAGTTACCTTTAGGTGACATCCGGATTTCTTTTACTTGAGCTCCAAGCACCCTGATTGATTTGCAGGGAATTATTATTTAATCAATTTCTATGAAATGTCCATGATAACATTTATTCGTTTCTATGCAAGTATTTTTTGAAAAATTATTTTCTTTACATCTTTGAACAGGCCGTGAATGTATAAGAGAAAATGAGGTAGGGATTCTGCGGAAAAAAGTGAACAAAAATATTAGCTATGCTGGCATGAAGAACTATATTGATTCCAATGGAATTTCCTAAAATGCAAATTTCTTTTGTTAACAATGTAGATGTTTATCTTTTGTAACATAATTCATACCTCACTAGCAATACGCAACTGAAACGAAGCATACCGATTTTTTTTTTTTTTTTTTTTTTTTTTTTGTAAGCAAGAATTTTTTTTCTTGCCGACAAAGGACTTTATCATAAATGTAGACCTATAAACTCCTTACATATTTTTATTCTCCTCATATTTTTGTACCATTGTTAAAAATTAGGATGTGAAACTCTCCTCTTCGAAAAAAAAATTTAATTTCTTCAAACTTGTTTTTATCATCTTATTAACAATTGTTCAACGTGACGGTTATCTTATTCTTAAATTATCATCATGCCTTTTTTTAGATTTATTCTAGTTATAAACCGTGGAAGTTGATGATAAAATATATTAATTCCTATTTATATTACATAAAAATAGAACTAAAACAACTCAAAAAAAATGTAAACATACGGTGTTTAGAACGAGTCTTTGGCGCTATTACATTGACTAAAAATTCTTTTGAGCATACGTAACTGGAATCCAAAGTACAACAATGATGAAGTAAGAG
>BMAW01129302.1:596032-615077 GCA_019974015.1 Nephila pilipes | reverse complement strand
AAAAAAAAAATCATATGGAAGTTGTTCTTTCTTCTCAAACCTAGACTGTTTTATTCATTTGAATGCAGAAAAATGTGCATTCGAAGGAACAAAAATAATGTAGGTTTCTGCAGAATTACTAACTTTTTAAAAATATAGTAATGATTCATTTGTAAGTTTTCCGATCTTTAAAAAATATGTTAAAATATCTTCAAAAATCGAGGGAGGGGGGATTTTACTCCCCAGAAACCTGTATTATGTTTTGCTACATGGACGCTTTTTGTAGCATTTAAATAGACGAAACAGCCTCGATTTGTTTAGGAAAGTAAAAGTTCCATAACATTAATATTACGTTCACATGATCAAAATGGAAGGTAGACGATGGTTTTTAAACGGCAATTAATTTAACTTATTTTAATCAATGAATATGTGCAATTAGTTAATCTAAGTAATTTAGTTTTCCGCAGGTTTTTTTTAACAAAACAAAAATCATTAATTTTATGTGTAATTAAAAATCCCTAATGTGATTATAATTTAAAAATTTCATTCCCTCTAAATAATTTTCTGTTTACTCCTTTTATACAGTAGACAAAATTTAAATATACTTATTAAAATTTTTAAAAGAAACATGATTCCCAAAAAGTATCAAGTTAATCTATGGGAAGATTTAAAATTTTCTTCGAATTTTTCTAAACTCTTTATTTTTTTTGCAAAGTCGCCGGCAATTATATGGCAGTTATTTAAGCTTTAAAATGATAAAAGCAAATTACATCTATTGATTTTATTATAAATTATATGCTATTGCTTATAAGTTTTTTTTATTGCAAGTTTGTTCTAAACTTTAAGGTATTTTGAGAGATTTCTCCAATACTTTAAATTCAAAATTAAGTAAAAAAATATTAAAAAGATTAAAAATTGCTTGGACTTAGCCTTACGGATATTACGACCTGTTTGTTAAGTCACCATTATTTTTATGCAAGTTATCAAAACTACTAATTATTATTAATTAGCCTTGTTTTTTGTAAATCAAGCTTTTATTATTAAATTAAAATAACAATTATGATTATTTTCAAGCTGCTTTTGCCTTACGAATAACGTTCATTTGTTTATGATACTAAATTAGGTAACTGAATGTGTTTATTATGGTTACGTATCATCCCCAGCCAATACGAGGCTTTTTATCTAGAATTTAGCTTCTTTTTTTGTAGTCCTTTTTTTGTTATCACTTGTTCCACTCAACCCTTACTTGAAGCCTTCTTCCGTGACGTAATCCTCACACGCCACCCACTAAGCGATATAAATACCCTCGAGTACAGATTGAGGTAATTAAAAAGAAAGAAAGAAGAAAAATCTCTTCTCTTCTTGTACGGGCCATGGTGTCGTTTTCTGGAAAGATAATCAATCTGAACTGCTTCCAGAATTTTAGCCTTATTGCAGCAAAGCGAAAACACTACTTGTAGGACGAATCCCCTTTTGCAAAATTGCGAAAACTGTCTCGGCTTTTACAACGAGAAATATGGCTTAATTTCTGCCCGCCAACTCAAACAAATGCATTTTTCGCTCTCTACTGTGGATGGGTGGAGGGTTATGTGGTGCTATGCATGCATATTTAGGGCATACGTCGTAGTGGGGGTGGGCAAAAATAGAACGAACTGTGGCCGTTCGCTTAATGAAGCCGTTAAGGAGGCTATGCCGTTTTTAGGCAGAGAGGCCCACACTCGTAAAAACCGCTACATGTTTTATAACCTTCACTTGTTGTGCGTTCTGTCAGCCCCCCTGCCGTAAAGCCTCGCGTGGTGGTACGTCTAAAAATAAGAACCAAAAAGAAAAAAAAAAAGTTTTAATACAGACTCGTTTATTGGTCCCCCCAAAATTATCTCCTCACATGGAGTGTTGGAACTTTTCTTCTAAATATTTATTTATCTTTTTTGCTTGGCGTGGAGGTGCTTTTTTTTGTTTTACTTCTCTTTGCAGAGTTGAATGGTAGGTGACGTTTAGTGGGCCCCTTGATGATGCTTCTCTCCGTCGATGTGCCTCGGCAATTTATGTATTTTGCCTTTTTTTCTACTCTCCGTGCCTTCATAAAGGGAGTTCGGTATGTTTCACAGTGACGGTCATTAGCTGCGAAGATCCAGGAACAGAGACGGTTATAGCTCAGTGACATGAACCCGTCCTCACGTCTGCTTACCATGGGGTTGCTTGATATATCTCCTTTCTCCTGTTAGTCCAATAAGAGGACTTTTTCTGGGCCTATTAATCTACTTTTGGAGTAGGGGCTAACGGTTTTTGCCTTGTTTTTGAAAGTAAATATGGACCATAAACCTATATCCTCTCCAAGGAAAGGAAAATGTGTACGAAATGAGTAATTTTTTCGACGTGTTTGGAAACATTACTATTTATTTCTTGCTAAATATGCGTATTGGTTATTGAAATATGGAAATTATCGTTAAGAGAGGTAGTAATTTTCATATTTCAGCATTTTTTTTTTAGTATCAACGAAGAACTCACTCTATTAAAACGCTCAAAATTATTTTAGAGGAATTTTCTTAATTTTAACCATTTCTCACAAAAGTGATTGCAATATTTTTTTTGTAGTTAATTTAGAGAGATTATATTAATATCTACAGAAAAATAGAATATGTGGCTATAAAGTAATAATAATCCTAGTTTTCTTAGTTGTAAAACTAAAAAACTGTTCCAAATAAAAGAAAATCAATTTGAAATTGGCGAAATCTTCTGTCTATACAGTATATTTGACTTACTGGAGGCTTGAAAGGTTGACTTAGGTGAGCTGGAACCTTAAAAGTGATGAAAAATGTATGAAATTTCAACTAAAAATGTGATATTGAGGAAAAGTGGCGTATTTTAAATCTGGTTCTTTTTAATTTCACATTAAGCGTCACAGGTGGCGCCATTTTTAAAATAATAACTATCTTTAAAAAAAAATTGTAGAAATGAAGCTACGTAAAAGATTAATTAGCGTAAAACGAATATTTTTCCCCCCAGAAGTTCAAGTATTGACGATCCTTCTTCTATTTATATCCTTTAAAAATATACATAATTAATTGATTTAGTGCATTTTTAATTATGCTTTATAATTACACGAATATTTTAATCACTCTACTGCTATGCGCATTCAGTCACTTGAAACCATTATGTTCAATAAAATTTAAAACAACTATTTCTAGTGTAATTTATTGCATTAATCAATAAAATTATAATTTTATTTTGAATATTTTTTGCCTTAATAATTTTTGATAAGCGTATAAATAGCTTCTTTATTTTTAGTCGAGATTCAAAATTTTCTACCAAAATTAAGTACCCGGAGCTTGTCCATGGCGCAAGCCCTCAGGATAGTGTGGGAATCATTACCTCTAGACACCCTGGTGTTCTTTCTTTCCTATAGGTTTTAGTGTTTGTGGTAAACAGCACGGGTGACGCGCCCCGAGATATCGTAGCGATCCTTCTCTATTTTTGACCCTTCTTCCTGTCAAACAATTTTTACCCTTTTCCCCATTTTTTTGGACGTCCAGATCACAGTTGCATCTTGTTTGACGCAGCAGTGCCACATCTGGCTCTTGCGCCATCAACCCACTACCACCCTAAAATCGTACTTTATTGATGCGTAGCTCTTTTTTCGATATGGTGATTACAGAATTATGTAAACAGATATTAATATTACGTAATATCTTTTTTTCAGTCCGTTCATTAACAACAATCGTGTTAACTAAATTGTTCGGGATTAACAAGAATCGTGTAAATCCCGAACAATTTAGTTCCTTTATGTTGGTAAAAATTATCCAAGAGATAGGTTTTGAGATCGAGTTATATAACTTTTTGTTCGTAATTAATTAGATGGATAAGATTACCAAAGGGCTCAAAGATCTTTGATAAAAAAAAAAAAAACGTGCTTCCGTTAAGTACGTTGTGATAAAAATATTTATGAATGTCATAGTTGCTATTGAGGTGTACTCAAAGAAAAGTATAAAGCGTGCTCATTTTATTACTTATCAGAATTTGAATGTTAAATGGAGATTGTTATTTTTCGTCCCTGGAAGGGGAGGGAGAGGGGGACGGAGTAATGTAACTCTAAATTAAAAGAAATATGACTAAAACTGACCTGTTAGTACATCATGAGTAAAAGTTATTGCACAAAATTGCACTTTTCTGCTTGATTATTTTTCAATTATTTGCCTTTTCTGCCATTCAAAAGTGAGAGAAATAGAGAACATTAAAAAAAAAAGTTCTTATCAAACCGTATGATAGAATGTACATTTCAAATGCATTCCATTTGAATAATTTCAGAAAGGGGGGGATTTCGCCCCCCAAATGAAATAAATTATTTCAAAAAACCAATGAAGTAACATATTTATTTCTAAAATTTTAGAATGCATTGCAAAACCTTTTGAAGTGTTATAAATGAATAAAAGTTTGAAAAGTATAAAAATATTTTGAAAATAAGAAATAATTTCCCCCTGTGTCAGCTAGAACTGACAATATATTTTAAAATGAAGTTAAAATATTATTTTCTAGTAAAATATCGATGTGTATAAATAAATATTAAAATATATCGATATTACTTTTATTCTTTTTAGAGTTTTAAAATTGTATTTTCATGGCTTGTTATTTGATAAAACTTTAAATATTTATTGGTTTTTTTTTAAAAAAATATTATTTCAATTGTTATTTGATAGTGCTTTATAATGAATCATTTAAAGAACTGGCTGAGAAAAATTTACTCTTATATATGCCTTTTATACATTATGCATATGTTATGCAAAATTTTTATTCTCATGTAAAATATATTAAATCAAAAGAAGAAAAATTCCGTAATTTTGGAAAAATATTTACATTTACGCTCATCATTTGGGTTAGAATACCCAATTATACGAATAAATTATTCAGATTAATGAAATTTCATTTTCGTTTCTCATGGTGTGCTTTCAAACAAACAATAAAGTAAAAACTTTTCAGACTTGTAGGAATTAAACTCGAAAAGGATTTATGAGACAATTCTTTGTTTTATTCTCTTATTTCCTGTTTCCTATTTACACAAATTTTCGCTGAAATAATTCATTCTTGTAACAGCTACCTGCCCAACAATGATTGCAGATAATTACAGATTTTGAAAACTTGCTTGTTCAAAGCCACAAAAGCCTTTTATTTATTTTGTGCTCTTAGCTCGACATATTATATTACATACTACAAATAAAGAACCGTGATTTTTTTTTTTTTTTTTCCAAAATTTTTTTTTTTTTAACGTTATTATTTTTATTCTTTTCCCACTCTTTACTTATATGAATTCAAATGCGCTCATTTATAACGAGTTGAAATTATTTTCAGGTCATTATGGTTGGAAGAACACATTTACAGGCGACGCGTGATTGGTGTCTTTAGAATGGTTGCTATGACAACGAGAAAGGAACGCACGAAACATCAATCATCATGAGTCTTTCGTCTTGGCCAGTAAGGTGATTTTTTTTTATTCTATTATTTTTCCAAAAATGTATTTTTGTCTCGAACGGCTTTAATGATTTGGAACGCGTAAAACTTTTCGAATGAAAAAGAAGTTAACGATAGGGCCTCATGTAAATATTGAAAGGTAATAATGCTAAAAACCTATTTCCCCCCTATTTAATTGTGCAACTGGAAACGCAATGGATACTTCAAAATGAGTAGCCACGTTTATCATGATTGAACTCGGAATAGAAGTGGACAATGCTAATGGAATGACTCTTTGTTGGAGTCTATTAATTAATTTATGAGAGTTTTTATCGACGCGTCCGAAGTTTCTTTTTTTTTTCTTAAATTTTATTCTCTTTCTTATAATAATCTCTTGGAATATTTATTTTGTTGAAATTCTTTCGAGAAAATAATTTTTTTAAGCAACGCATTCATTAACCAAGCAATTATTATTATTATTATTTTTACTCGCCCGATTAATAAGTAAACAAGGGCGTTAGGTTGATGTTTGATTACTCTCTGTTCCAAACGCTTTATTAAATTATTGTCTTTGCTGTTTTATTTGGCATGAATTAGGTCGCTGTTTCTCGTATTCTATCTCTTTAATTGATTTACGAGCGAGGTTGTTTTCACTATCATTCTTACATCGTCATACAAATCACTCAGATTTTGTATGATTTGATTTGATTTAGTTTATTTCATATGAGGGTTATATTCTTTGATCTATTGATAATGGACCATACACACATCAATGAATTGAAAGTTTTGAAACGTATTAAAATTTAACGACGCCAAAGTTGGTAATTTCCTCAGATGATTTTCGCATAAGTTATGTGAGGATTTGCATGGTTTTTAAGATATTCCGTACACCTTTAAAACGTCATTTCTGTCAAAATTTTCGATTTTCTAATTTTATTGTCAGTTTAAAATTTAAACTTTTTTCGTTCTAATAGCGTTTGAATTTTGCTTATACCTTATTTAGAACTTAAGTTACAGAGATTTGAATTTTACTCGGTAGCTAATTTATAATTGCATTTGAAAGTTTGTTTTTGATTTTTCTTAAAATTAGTTTTCTCGACATATTCACATATGGTAACATAGGTATCAGTACAAGTTACGAACCAAATTAATTTAAATTTTGCAAGTATCTTCTTTATATAATTTTTAAGAACCCCTACTACTCTTTCATCGTTGTAAAATTGATATATTTTTAGTAACAAAGGAGTAAATCCTGTATTGTTATAATTTTTTTTTATTTTCATTTTTCATTGTTATTTGATTCGAAACTATAAAAATTGTAGTAAATGATTTTCCTCATGAAAGTAGTACAGCCCAAAAAAATGTTATAATGAATAAGATAAACTTTACTGAATAATAATACTTTTGTTTACTTTTGAGTTATGAGCGTTATTCTGATAATCGATTTATGTACTATTTTCACCACGTTTTCCATCCCCCAATTTCTTTTTTTGCATTAAAAGCAGATTGTTAAATGTGTTTTCATAGTTTTAGGTTATATTTTAGCATTAAAAAATATTTTGATAGCAAATATCAATGTATTTCAAAAAAAATTTCTCCGAAGGTGTACGGATACCTGAAGTTTCAAAATCACGTGAGAGTTATTGGCAACAGACCTTGTAATTTTAAGCCGCTAGTAAGTGAATCGGTACCTCACTTTCCAAACTTCTACTTTAAAATCAGTAAATAAACAAACATACTAATTCATTATATATAGCCAGTGGCGTAGTAATGGGGGGATATGGGTTTTTACCCCCCCAAGAAGAATTGCTGATTTTTTTTTTTTTTTTTTTTTTACTCTCTCAGAAATAATTAATATTCGTCATCACATTCCCCACATGAGTATTTTTTTCACCTCGAAAATAAACAATAAAGTTTGAAATTAATTTTGAGATGTGAGTGTTGAAATGGCAGACCCCTGCCCTGAGACAAACTTCTCGTTACGCCCCTTGTAAACAGCTATAACTAATTTTTAAGAAAAAAACATTGAAGAATCTGAGTAATAATTGATGATAAATAATTATAATTTATCGATTTTTCTCATTCAACTTCCCCACGGACCAAATTGTGAGGTCCTTGGGCATCTGATTAAAATCGTTTGGCGTAGAGGACAGATGAGTGGAATTTTTCTTCTTTAAACTGTTAAAATTGGTAGTAATGATTAGAGAGGGACATTCATCACTATTTTTAGTTGCGTTACCGCCTCAAATCACCAACACAAAATAACGCAAATGGCGATCTTTATTACGTAATAATTTCTTTAAAAAACCTTTTAGCATTTTATGCGCAATAAATTACTCGTATCAAGAAGAAAAAAAAAAGATAGCGTAATTATTTCAGAGCTCTCAATTTTCAGTTTTTTCGCCTTAGATGGCAATAATTGATGATGTGTATGTGTGCGAGACGTTCCCCTGATAAATACTAATGGATTTGTGTGCCGCAATCAATCGCCTGTCGGACGATAATTAAACTATGAACAGGGATAGATATAGAATCTCGTCCATGAAACTCACTGTAAACATATATAAATTAATATAAATATTTTCTCCGAATTCTTTCCACTAACGGGCCCTATCAGAGACTAATTTTTACTTTGGCTGTTTTCATTACGGTTCTGATTGTGGCGTTGAGATATTTACGAGCTGGCTAAAGTATCAATTATCTTCTGCGATTTTCAAGAATTGACGAAGCTGTGCATCTCCGCTCAACTACTTTTTTTTGTTGTTTCTTTTTGATGGGATCTTGTATGATGAAATCATATCCTGTTTTTTCTTAACGTAAGATAAAGAAAATAACAACACATATTTGTTTTCTCTTCCGAAATATTGTTTTGGGTTCTTCATCAAATTTCAAGATACATTGTTCCGCTGTTTTTTATTAAAATTACGTAACTTTATTTATTTTTAAATTCCTTCTATTAGCTCACACTCTCCCTATATATATCTTGTTCAAATTTTCAATCGTTAATAGAATACTTTTTATTCATCCACTGAAGTTCAAATATAATTTTTAAACTTGTAGTGGATGACACTTAATAGAGTTTTTTCAAATATTAGTTAAATTTAATTGGTGAAAATGCAGTTTAGCCCACCCACTTGTCGAGATTTCAAAAGTGGCCTAACTTTGTGATTTTTTTTGGCTGAACGTTAAGTCCGCGAAGTGGACCAGGGAAGCCATATTTGGCAAATTACCGCCAAATAATTCCTGTCACCGAGGGTGGTTGGTTTAAACATTCCAACCATTTAATTTACCGGGTGAAGTAAGAAACAAGCCAATGCTTCTACTGTGTCATTTGTCTTGCAATGGCAAAGGTGGTAGAGCGTGGGCGTAGAATCTTCATACCATCGGATCGAAGCATAATTTTTTTTATTTGACTTTCAAATAATTAATTTTAGTTTTATATCGGAGAAAAAAAAATTCTATTTTATAAGATATTTAGTGGGATATAAATTTAGTAATAAAAACCGTCTGTGACGAAGCGGGATCGCTGGAAAAAAATTTATTATGCCACTTAATATTGTGATTCTGTGATATGTATATACATATTAATATTAATTGTAATTATTTAATAAAAAATAACTAAAATAAAAATTTTCTTTGTTGACCTAAGTAGGAATTGACTTTAAAAAATTTATTTTATATACTTGTTTGCTTAGAGATGGCTATAGTCTATTTAATTAAATTTTTGGTGTCTGGCATCCAACATCTTTTTTTAAACAAAATAATTCATTAAAACAAGTGGAATTAAATATTTAATTTTTTTAAGCTTAACTAAACTTCGATTTGTAATAAATACATATTTTTTTTTGAATCTTTTTCATTAATAACATGAAATAGTTTACATGCTCGCAATTTTTTTTTTTACTGTCTCAAAGTTTTATGAATTAAAAAAAAAGTAAATATGGACCAGTACCTTTTTGCGAAGTATTTTCCAGTCACCGATTTCTGCTTGATTCAATATGAAATTTTATGAAATTATCTAATAATTAATGGCTAAGCCTGGCGTAGAGTGGAAATTTAAAAAGCGGGGCACGAGACCAGATAGCCCCTGAAACCTTCGAAAATGTGACAACGAATCAATTTTATGCAAAAAGTCGTAAGCTATTGAACGGGGCGGCTGGATATACTGAATTTAAATACTCTTTCCATATCTCGTGGTCATAAGGTCTTCCAAGGTCTCGCATATTTAAAATGTATTAGTGCTTAATACACGTCGGCCTCAAGTTGATTAAAATTCGGAGTAGCTTATTCAGTAAAATCCAAAATGAAAGTTGTCTTAATGCATTTTATTTATTTAGCTGCTTAGAGCCATTTTTACATGATCTATTTTTACTAGTATTATTCATTAAATGACGGAACATAAATTTGGCATTTTGCGTTCTACCATTTCATTTTACAGTTACCTTTTAGGGTGACATCCGGATTTCTTTTACTTGGAGCTCCGGAGCACCCTGATTGATTTGCAGGGAATTATTATTTTTAATCAATTTACAAATGTCCATGATAACATTTATTCGTTTCATGCAAGTATTTTGAAAAATTATTTTCTTTATTGACATCTTTGAACAGCTGTGAATGTATAAGAGAAAAATGAGGTAGGGGGATTCTGCGGAAAAAGTGAACAAAAAATATTAGTTATGCCTGGCATGAAGAACTACATTATCTAAATGGAAATTTCCGTAAATGCAAATTTCTTTTGTTAACAATGTAGATGTTTTTATCTTTTGTAAATATAATTCATACTCAATTAATTCAATATATCATTGCTTTCTGTAAGTACGTGTTATTTTATTTAATACCCCCCCCCCTTTTCCGGTTAAGCTGGATTTTCTATTTTCTGGACTGTACTTGGTTCCAATTAATCCGACATAACAAGGTTTTTACTGTACTATGAATTTCTACACCATCCAGAGAATGTTCTGTACAGTTTTTCTCCCCGAGTGTTAGAAAAAAAAAGCTTCAACATATACCGAACTAAAATTTTGAAACCTTCATTTCATTCTATCAGAAGTTTTCAGATGGCTATCCCGAATTTGTAGATCTACAATTGTAAAACTAAGCAGGTTACCTTGCAAGAAAGAGAGAGAGACGTTTACACGGTGTTAAATTACTGACGCCGGATGTGTCGTTTCGCCATCGTGGCTAATGAGGAAGAGAGCGAAATTTTCCCTGCTTGAAATTTATATACAAGGGTTTCTTCGGATTACGTCGTATTAGCACAAGGGATCTTTAGATATTTTAGCTGCAGACAGCAAGTCTATAGAGAAATCTCCCTTGGATGCGAAACCGGGAAGAACCAGTTCTGAGAGATTTACAGCGTGTAATCATATAAATTAGAAGCTCAAATGGATTTGTTTCAGAAAAAAAGATCAACTTCTCACTTGAAGCGTTAAAAAGTATTGGAAAAAATTGTAAATTAAATTAAATTCAAGTGAAATCATATATACAATTTTTGCATCCCAAATAAATTCATCAAAATATTTATTTTTCCGTGCCAACGTTTGAACTTGGCATGCTTAGCAGAGAGTAATAAAATGCTACAAAATAAGGCCAGGAACATTAAAAAAAATTTCACTGGAACTTTTTTTCACCGAAAAAAACTCTTTTACTGGAACCACGCAATAACCTGTTGGCGACAGAAGTCTTGATCTTGAATCACAACTGAGGAAATCTACATTCAAGCTATCTCTGATTCTTTTATCCCATTATCATCCTTATGTGAGAGCTTTGCGATTCTCAGGGCAGTATCTGGTGAATGTGAGTCTGGAATGCGTGCACTTATCGCTACCAAGTGGTACCTATTTCAATTAGATAGCCGTAGCCTTACGCATGGAAGTACAAAATTAAATTATTGCATTACACACTGTACATTTATTTATTGCTGTCTGGCCACCAATAAATAAATGTCTGTTCTAGCAATGGGCAAGTACAGAAGACCCAGATATCTAATAATATATTGGTATATACCAGGGGCGTAGTGGGAAATTTTTTATGGGAGTGGGGAGCATTCTCCAACTTCAACTCATATCTCAAAATTAATTTCGAATTTCACTGCTTATGAATGTGAAAAATATTAACGTTGGAACACGGGATATCGAATATTAATATTTCTTTGGAAAAAAAAACTCAGCTTAAGTTTGAAAATTTCAGAGTACACAGAGTCAGAGTACGAAATGAGAGGGACTGCAACCACCCTATCTCCACTGTGTTGTAACGCCACTTATACTATATCTTTGCTACTATATACAATCTGACCGCGTTAACACGCTGTAAGGGGATCTATGGTTATTATACCACGAGTTAAGTGAACCGCGAGTTACAGCATTATAAATTAAAAAAAAAAAAAAAAAATTAACATACATTTGTCAAATTTGGTGTTTTCCGCTGCCCTATCCCGTTTTCTGGTTATTTCTTTATCATTAATCATTGTTACCAAAGAAATAACGAAGTTTATCCTCGATTTTAAACTACCCTCGCAGTGTAGATTCAGGTAGATTATGTTCTACTTGTCTTACCCCTCTTCGAATTTGTTCGATAATATTGGAATTTTTCCCCTACTGAGTGTAAGCTTTTTGTTTACACTCTTTCGACTATATTATATATTATTACAGAAAAAAAAAATCTCTATAACTCTTAAAATTTGACCAACATAAAATGGTTGAACGTAGAGCTATTCTCACTGACAACGAAATTTTGAAAATCGTCTCTTTAAAAGAAAAATAATCCAAAGTGGAACGTTTCAAATTCCGAGAAATGATGATTCATATGCATAAAATAAAAAAAGCGGGAAAAAAGTATTAATGTCTGATCATAACAGGAAGTCGTGGCGTCATCAGAACAAAAGATAAATCTGAATTGCATCCAAAAATAAAAACTATCTCACCACAATGTTTAGGGGTGATATCACCCCTAAATATTGTGGTCCCCCCCCCGTGTGTCCTCACGCGCATTCCCCCCTTAAACTAACTTCTAGAGCCGTTTTACTACGATGTTTGAAATGAGAACTTAGTTTTGCGAAATAATCGTGAGATATGTAACATGGGGAGAACAGTCTAAACAAAACAGTTTCATTCAAACGTATCATATTTAAATTTAACTCCTTGGCAAGTGGAATAACCAAAGTTCTGTCTCACCTCCAACTAATAGTCAATTTACTGGGGATTAAAGCCCGTGAGGGTTATGTCCCCCAAAAAGTATAATCGCTACTCAGTAAAACAGTCTAAAGTGTTACTCAACCACTTGTTAAAGGAGGCCGACTATATTATATTTTGATGGGTTGTTATACAGGTATTTTGTACATGCTAAGATAATTATTTATCAGTTTTACAAACTTTTTTTTCATCTTTTCATACAAAAAAGAAAAAAAATAAAGATTATTTACTGAATGATTCATATAGATATATAAGTGCGTGAACAGTTAAATGATTGGCTTAATTATTCATACGTTTTCAAAATGATCTGAATAAAATACTTTTTTGTTTTGATTTAACCCACTCGCATATTTATTTTGTTTGCCTCGAAATCAAAGAGTACCTTTAGTTTACAAAAAGCACGTGACCCCGTTTAATGCCGATATTCCGCCCGATAATGCGCCCAAATCACGTTGAATACAACATTTTTTGGCTTAAATTTGGAGTCCACCAAAAATTTCAAGCAAGATTTTATTTAAAAAAAAAAAAATTATCACAGCCCAACTTTAAGTTAATGTTTTTTTCAAAGAGGCAAATTTTTTATACTTTAACTTCTAGGAAATGTTTGTCGGGAAAAGCAAGATTTTTGTAACTATTTTGCTGCGACTCTCTTCAACAGCAATGACACAAGTTAAAACTTATTAATACTTAGGTCCGGGGGGGGGGATCCCTTTTGACTCAGTTGATATGAGCAGTGCAATCGCGACCGGACTAGTTTCCTTCGGATCTAAAGATTCAGGATTCGAAACGTCGCCGCATTTAAAGTCAACCGACATTTCTTCCCGATGCGGCGGGAAAAGCATCGCTCCCGCTGAAACTTCGAGACAAATTTTACTTTTAGAAACATAATTTTTTTTGTATCCGCTGTTGTAACATTACTGAAGATTATAACAGCAAATCTTCACTTATTTATTGGGATCGTTTGGAAGACTTGTAACATGTGTTCTCACGCGCATTTCCCCTTAAATTAACTTCTAGAGCCGCTTTACTACGATGTTTGAAATGAGAACTTCGTCTTGCGAAGCAATCGTAAGATATGTAAATGATCCTTACTATATGATAGGGAAAAGGGTTTAGAAGAAACTATTTGAACACCATAGTGGATAGAGACATAGTAGGAACGTAGTTAGATCGTTATAACGTGAGTTCTATCATTTCTTTCTTTTCTTATAACACTTTGAGAACTTTTAATGCGGTGTTATTTGAATTGAAAATCTCTCCCTATGGATTAAACGTGACTTGTGCAGACTAGATTAGAATTATTAAAGTGTACGAGATCCGTCACAAATAGCCTTCGTGTTGCTTCAAAAGTGGCGTTGATAAAACTAAACCAATCTGCCACTAAAGGCTCACTTCGTAGTGGGATTGATTCACGTTAAATGCATTGAGGTCCCTAGCGTGGTGTGGAAGTTTGGAGGGAGAAGTGCCAGTTCAGGTGTCGTCCTCGTCACTTGATCAAGCCTTAATATTATGTGGTTAATCGCCAATAGTCCTCGTGTTGCTTCCAAGTGTGACGTTGCTGAATAATCATTAGTTCAGCAGAGAAAGATAATTGCTTCACATTTTATAAAGTTATTTTGATAGTGATTATGTGGCCGTGGTAGCCTAGTCGTCATGGTTTCGGATTCGTGGCCTGTGGTTTTCCATCAGTCGCGGGTTCGATCCTTGGCCGCTAAAGACCCGTCACTTGACCGAGGTTCAAAATTACGAGGTCCGTCGCTAATAGTTCTCGTGTCGCTTCTAGCGTGCCGTTAATAATAATAAAAAAAAAAACTAAACTGATAGGGATTATTCAAAAACGGGTTATAAACATTTAGGCTGATATTTGTTGAGCAATTATGTCTTAATACTTTGAACGACGCTATTTCTTCGCATATTGTATTCTAAATTCATAAAAATACCCTCCACCTCCCACGTCATTCAATTTATATTTTATTTATTTAGTGCAAATTGGACCTTTAAACCAATAACGTATTCTTCCCACATAAAGTTATCCGTGTTATATATTGGACAAAATCATAAAAAGCTCTCCATTTAAATTAATCTTTCTAGTTATCTCTTTCTGGAAAGTCACAAGTGGGCGTAGACCAGACGCGCGGTCATCTCTTTCTTTTGTCTTTCTTTATTTTTTTTTCTGGGCAAGGATTAGAAATGATTCTTTTTCAGGAAATCAGTTGTGTGGAGGCCACGGGTATTAACTCATATATCCACTCCCTACACTTTTTTTTTTTCATTCTCCCAGTCTTCTACGATTAAGAACGTTCCCCCCCCCCTCTTCTTTCCTACATCTGAATTGTTTCTATCTCTTTGACTGATTGAAAAATTTCGTCTCCGACTTTTCGTGACGGAAACATATCAGACGGTATAATGAATTTTTTTTGTGGCACTTCCTGTATGGATTTTGAAAATGACTCATCAAATATCTGGAAAAAGATTAATTTGTTTGTGCATCGGAGTAATTGGAATGATCATAAAATTGGCACCTTGCGGCCAAATGAAGAATTATATTTCGGGGAAAAAAATGTTGTGATAAAAGTTTCCGTGACCTTTTATTGAAATACCATACTTGGTGTTTGAATGTCTTTGTATGAAACTAGGCTTCAGATCTTCCGCAATTCAGCTATTACTGTAAATACTGAGTTTTTTTTTTTTTTTTTTTTTTTTTTAAAAAAAAAAAATGAACTCCGTAACTGATATTTTCCGTTTTTCCATCTTCATTGCTCATGTACACGAGGGATTTTTCAAAAGAAAGTTTCATCATTTTTTTTACACACGGAAACTTTATTACCAAGTAATATATATATATATATAAAATTTAAAGTCAAATCCTACTTAGGTCAACAAAGAAAAATTTTAGTTTAGTTACTTTCTATTAAATAATTACATTTAATAGAAATATGTATATACATATGACAGAATCACACAATATTAAGTGGCAATTTTTTTCTCTCATTTAAAACTAAAATTAATTAATTCATCTGGTAAATTAAATGGTTGGAATGCAGTTTTGCCCAACCACTCTTGGCGACAGGAATTATTTGGCGGTATTTTGCCAAATGTGGCTGTTCTGGTCCGTTCGCTCACTTAACGTTCAGCCAAAAAAAAAAAAAAATCGCCAAGTTTGGCAATTTTTGAAATCACGCCAAGGGGCTGGGCTAAATCCTATTTTCACCAATTAAAGGTAATTAAATGAATTAATATTTATAAAAACTGTATTAACATCAAATGTCATCCACTACAAGTTTAAAAAAATGTATTTGAACATGAATGGAAGAATAAAAAGTATTTTATTATCGATTGAAAATTTGAACAAGATATATATATATATATAATATCGAGAGAGAGAGAGTATGAGCTAATAGTAGGAAATAAATAATCATGAAACGTCACTACGTCATCACCTTGTACTATTTTTTGATATAGTCGCAATTGGCGACATTTGTCTTAGCGTGCAATCAGATTGAAGAAACCATACTGGTAAAACTCGATGCCCTGCAATGCAAGGGATTGTCGCACGACCTGCTCCACCTCAGCATTTCTTTCGATGGTCCCGAACACGACTAATTTGCCATGTCTGGCACCTTTGTGCTCCTATCCGCTAACACCACATTCTGTACTCCCGCAGTATTGTTTTACAGCCATTACTGCAATTGATATACGTTCCCTGTTGTATTCAACATCGTTCGGAACGTTTCTGTTGACGTTATCGGTAGTCTGAAATTGAGATAGCAGGTCTATTTGACGCATGCGCCTTTGTCGTTTATGTAACTGTCGTGATTTATGAGAAATGTTCTCGGAGACACTGGGACAAATTTGCACCCCAGTTACAGGCGATGCTGTCATTCAAGCACCGTCTTGGTATTCAAGTTCTGGGTCACCACTCCGGTGCTTTAGGCTAAGGTTGGTTGAACTTGGTGAAGAGGCAATTGAAACTGCCCATTTTTAGATAAGGGAAAACGTGTCCAGTCGCCTTCTGCTACACCTTTGATAACCGAACCATAAAGAAATTTCTTGCCGAACCAATTATGACACGCTTTTTACTCTTGTCGTTGTTAGTTGCAACTTTTGGAACAGGGTCGCCGCAGCATAAAAGACCCCCTTCGACTTAAAAGGAATCTATCTCGGTAGGGGATTCCGTCCTCTTACAGACGAAGGGGGTCGATGGAACATATGGAGTTTTACAATCCCTGCTTTACAAGTCGTTTATTAGATTATTGACATACGATTGAAGTGATTTTTAACCGAGATAAGGTTACGAATACGAAGACTAGAAACTCTGCTCTTCACTATGTGAGAATTTAAAAATCAATTTGATTTTTTTTAAAACGTGAAATAGAGCCTTCTTTGTGAATCTTCGTAATCATTCGAGAAATAGAGTTTAAAACTCGTAACGAATAAGATGCATTTTTTTTTTATCAACCACTCTTCTACATAGGTATGTATTGTTTTTTTAAAAAAAATTATTGATGTGTATGAGTGTGTGTGTAAAAAAAGTTTTCCAATTTCTTTTATACGTTGTAGATATATTACAAAAATTACTTTGCATTGTTTTTCTGTAGCATAAATTGTGAAATCATAAATATTGTACTACTGAAAAGAATTTCGTACTTTTTGGTTTTTTCTGAACTTATTAGAAATACATTGTTTTTTTAATATTTTAGAAATATGTTGTTTATAGAATCTGCTCTAATTTTGTTTTTGATGAATGTGTTAAATATGTTATTTATAAAAGTGTTTAGTCACTTTCCGGATTTTAAACCGACGTTTTTTTGATCGCAAGTCTACGTATTGAACCAACAATATCCTATTTACTTCTGTACATCGTCCTTTTTTATTGCAAGGCTAAATGAAATTATTTGGACCTTATACAAAATGAAGCGAAATTTAATCGTTTTATAATTTCTAAAACTGTGAGTGGTGACTCAAATGCAAACAATTAAATGCATGAATTTAAAGTAATTATTCATCTATTTTTCAAATATGAGTTTGTAACTAACAATAAATGTAACATAATTAACAATACATAAATGTAACTAACAACAAATATAATACAAGACTTAAATATTTTTAATACATATATATTTAACTTTTAAAAAATTTTCACAAATGACTGGGACAATCCCGATCAAAAACATGTCTGGTATGCTGAGTTAAAATAATAATCCTATAACTACAAACTTTTTTTTTTCTTCAAATTATTACCCTCATGTTTCTATAATTACATATTAACTATAAAAAAATTTACGTAATATTTTATCGAAAATTTAAATAATTTTTACAGTGGTGTCACTCAGAACAATTAGCATACCTAAAACCATCATTTGCGTGTAAAAGTGCCCGCTGGCATAGGTTTTGGGTCTGTGTGATTCGAGATTATTTTTTTTCTTCGCGTTAAGTTATCCTTTTTTAAATTTTCTTTAATAGTCCATGTTGTGCTTTCATTTATAAAAATTCAAAGAATCGCAAAATTGTAATTTAAAGAACTTCTTAAAGAGTCAGGTGCACTTTAGCATGTGCATACGACGGTAGCCCGTTCTTGGATTGTCGTCGTAAACTAAAGCCATCTTTATCCAAGTCGTGATTTCCCATCAGTATATTATTAGCAATCGATTAATTTTTATTTCTGGCTAATCGAATATTTTAATAGTTCCACGTTGATTAACCTACTGTTATAAGAATAATTTAAGCCGCTAGATGGCACTGAAACGGAATGGAACAATCGACGAGACGTCGTAAGCCAATACCTACGTTGTTAACCAAAACCCTTTCTACTTACAGCTACACTTTCAAACTTATCCCGCCAATATCGTGGAATTGTATCTACTTCTCTGCGGCTGATAGCTCCTGCTTTTGGATGTTTTTCTGAAATTCTCATAACTGAAATATATAAACGCAAGCAATATTATAATTTTTCTTAATCAATTTTGAGCAAGATAAAGGGTGAAGCCGTGCTATATAGCTCAATCTGGCTTACGTACTCCTTCCAACCTGTAACTGGACACGTTAACCAAAATATTATTGTATGTATATATTGTTTTTTTTTTTGTTCTTTCTAAATTGCTCATAATTAATAAAAAAGTTATTTTCAAAACATAATCATATATTATAATATTTATTGGTAAACAAATCATCATCAGAAAAGGAATTTTTATTCGAAAATTATTTTTTCTTCAAATTTTATATGAGTTCATCCCCCTAAATTGGTAATAACCTTGATTTTAATGTAATTTTATCATGGTATAAACAAACATATATGTGTTCGTTAAAAGATGTAGTTCCTGTTGCTGTTGCATACTTTAAATGTTACAATATCTGCTTGTTATGAGTAAAAAAATTATTATTATTATTATTAAAATATTGATGGAAAGTAAGTTACAATTGAATTTAATGCTTTT
>BMAW01129302.1:512355-595932 GCA_019974015.1 Nephila pilipes | reverse complement strand
TTTTTTAAAAAAAAAAAAAAAAAAAAAAAAAAACACTAGTCGATGATGTAAACTATATACTTAACTCTGTGTGCTGTTACTTACTTTAGATGAAAATTAGATTAATTATCTTACTCTCTGTTAAAAATTTTCATATTTAATTTAAAGTTATTGAAAATAATAAATTCAATGCTGTTGGAGTTAAGTTCCTTTGCATTATTTCCATCTTAATTCGATACATTTTATTTAGATCAGTTTCTGTAAGTTCATTTATCTGAACGCTAACTTCCATAGATTGGTTCTTTAAATACCAAATTACTTTTGGAATTAATAGTAACATTGATATCCATTCACGGAGAACAAATTGTTCACCTTTATGTAGAAAATCATTATGACGTCCATTACATACAATGTATCAGTTTCGAAGTCTCTTTTGAACAAGACAAATATTGAAATTCCATGATAAAAAAAAAAGAATTTTAATTGTTATACGTCTGACTGAATTTCGTTTGTGTAACGACAAAGGAATGCGAATTCCCGTAAGCTTTAATTGAAAAGTCTGTACTGAACCTTTTTGTGTAATTTTTTTCTTTTCTTTCGTTCTCTCTCTCTCTCTCTTTTTTTTTTTTAAGAAAACCCGAGTTCCATTGACGCATTGTGGTAGTCAGTCAGTCAAAGAAAAAAGAAATACAGCTGGAATCAGAAGGTGTCGATAATATATCAAGCCTGCCTCTGGAATTTGGGGGCATCTTGACAAGACCCTTTTGGGGCGGAGGGGGACGAGTGGGTCCGTCTATCTCAGTCGAATAATTTTCTTTTTAATGTTTTTTTTCTTACAGGGGGTGAATGCCTGCCTTTACGCGGGAGAGGACTCTCTCTCTCTCTCTCTCCCCCCCCCCTTGGATCCCGTCACTTTTTTATCTCCAAAAATCCCTAATAGGAGATTTAGAAGGCCACTCTGCAAAGGGGCGGGGGTGGATTTTAACATACTTTCCGTGTCTCATCAATGAGTGTCTGTGTTTTTGGAGCGTCTTTGCACGTGTGCAGTCCATACTTCACTCTACCCTCCCCCCCTCTTGGAGGAGGGAGATAGATTATCGGAGTTGTGTAAACATGCAACGATGGCAACGAGAGAAAGAATTTTCCGTCCATTCCATGGAATTGATAAAGAAAGCTCTTGGTGCAAATTTCAAGAGCTTGCTTTTTGTTGTGACTATTTTACCCTGGCTCGAAAGGGACGGGGTTAATGAACTTTCCAACACTTTTTACACCTGGTGTTTTGCTTGCTTCGGAAGCTGTATTATGTTTTCCAGAAGTCATTGCTTGCATAGATATTGTCATAATCTTCGCACGGCGTATGTTGTGTGCATAACTACATTTACCTGTAATAATTTCAGCTTATTTGTAATAGACCTTAACTTCCTTTTTTGTTTTTTGTGCTTTGTATGTTTTTTTTATAATTGTTGACTCTTTTTATTTCTATGATCAATACTATTGGTAGCTATGTATTTTATAGCTATAGCCTATGCATTTTGTAAGCATGGCTTGTGCATTTAGTTTAGCAAGAAAAACATTTTCTATTGGTCCATCACATATCTATGTCGTATAAATTTGGTTGGTAGCTGTAACATGAATAGGTTTCTGAAATATTGTTTATGTAGTTAGTAGCTGTTAATTTAGTAGCTATTGGTTCCGTGTATTATAGGTGTGATTTATATACATCTGCTATAACCATGATTTATATTTCGTAATAATGACCGATGGATATATATAAGTTTTTATCTGTCTTAAAACTGGTTTAGTAGTCGTAGTTTTATTTTATGTGTTATGCAATTCATAGTAACTTTAAGTTATTTTTGCACTCTCTTATCAGTTTTTGTGTACTTTATTTTATTATTTATGATTAGATCCATGTGATATTACTTACAAAATCTTAAAAAAAAAATATTTATAAGTTTAATCTTTTAACAAAAATTTTGTTAGATTGTATATTTCCAAAAAATGCGAACTCGTTTCTCAGATTTTTCACTCGCGGTTCTGTCATTTATCATGGTATTGAGTGGCTGTTGTCGGATTTTAATTCGAATCTTATGGGATGTGTTGTAGAAAAATCTAAGTACTATACATAGTTTCATGTACTATTCAATTTGGGAAACTTAAGTCCAGTTTTTCATCATCATCGCCGCACCTTTTTTAAAATTTGTTTATCTTAAATATGTGTGACTAGGTATAGAACTCCCCCTACCCTAACCTGTTTGCATTTTTATATATCATTGGATTTTTAAATCAAATTAAGGATATTAACCCTTTTATAGTGTTTTACCTTTTTTTTCTTAACACTTATCTTTTATCTAATTTTTATTTTGTTGTAAAAAAAATGTGGAATTTTCAAATTATTTTTGGCGCAGCACAACCAGATTGGGCTCTTGCGCCGTAAACCCACATTCAATCATTCACTCATTTGAGAAACTAATGAGTTCTATTAGATAATAGATATGTTTCCTTGTCGCCTTATAATGGTTCAGAATTTCGTGGTTTTTGACCAATCGCTCGTATGTGTTGCGATTTTAACTAAGCAATGAGCCAAAACTTTCAAAAATTTTACTTGCGAATTAATTTGATGGTTAAAAAAAAAAGCGGTAAATATTTTTGTGTATCTTATAGCAATTTGTGTTAGAAAAACGGGATAAAATTTCAATTGTTATATTATCTCACTTGTCTTTTTTTTTTTTTTTATTATTATTATTAATTTCGATTTTTTTAAAACTTTTTTGTTTGTTTAATTTTTGTTTTTAGGTTCTATTTGCCATCTTAACTGTTTTAGAATGGAAAAAATTAATCTTGCGCTAATTGAAGTAATTGGAAAATAAATTAATAATCCCCATAATATTTAAGGTATAATTTAGTGAAAGAAAAAGGTAGGGGAAGACTACATAAGTAAAGATTTTTGTTTCTGAAAAAAAATGCTAATTTAAATATGAAATTCAAGGTTTAGAAACGCTGCTAGAAATCAATTCTCTGTGGCTTGTATTGTTTGTGCCAAGCTAGACAAACCAGCTGCGTATGTTTCTCTCATTCATCGATGCTCCGACTCCCTTTCCTAAACAATGTTGCGTTCAAGAGAAACTTAACATCTGGTTTTATGAAATGCCATATGTTTATTACATTTAGCACGTAGTTTTCAAATTATCCAGTTTGATGCAAATGACATCAATAAAGATTTACAAGTAATTTGTTAACTTTCAAGAATGTTGAGAAATGGAATTATTAATCAAATGGATTGGCACAGACAGTCATTATTTGACATTTAAACAGACAAATATTAGGTTATATTTTTAATAACAAAAAAATGAGGTGAGTTTCTCCGATTTTTTTTTTTAAAAATTGCTTAGGAGTAATGTTGCTAACTTTATCATTGCAAAATATTTGTATTTTAAGTAGCTTATTATTATTATTTTAGAATGTATGTTTCCGTGATAAGATGTGATGCAAGTTTTTGAGTAAAATGTTACATATAATCTGTGTTAATGTAATTAATTTCTTATAAGTTTGTAAAGAATAAGATAATTGTCGATTTTAAAATTCAAAAGCTAAAACTATTTCTTATTAGTAAAATTTATCCTCAAATTGATTGATCGTAATACATCTCCGAAGAAATTATATGTATATTTTAAAAACTTTTTTTTTTTAAGTTATTTTCGAGCCTTTATAAAGAATCTTTTAATTTACGCACGAATGTCCTTTTCAGTTTCATTTGTAATAATACAGTGTTACCCGATGGTGGATTTGTAACAACTAAATAATTTTTCACTTAGACGACAGATGTATCTTCAATCCCTATATATATCTTTTGTTTTATCTACTAGTTTGTTTTCGAATCGATTCTCATAATAATCTGTCATGCCTTTATAATATTCTATATACGTTATCATAAACTTCCTAGCATTTATTTACTGCACCCAGTGTCTATAATTGATGATTCTCTCCACCCCCAAAGGTGTTTACTACTCTCATTGAGAAACTATGGGAAATTGACTAAATACAAATAAATCGTGATATCATGTTCCTTAAATACTGTCTTACATAACTGATTCGTTGATGTACTATTAGTCATTAATGTTTATTTTAATTCTTAAACTTCGGATACTTTTATTACAGCCGATCGTTCGAGAAAAAAAAAAGTATTTATTGTAGTACAGTGACTATGAAATTTCAATAATAATAATAATATATTGGGAATTTTTCCTCTTCTGTGTTAATAAAAGCTTTGAGTTGCATTCAACAACTTTTGTACTCTGTTACCTTCCCTGCAGAACAGCTATTGTATCCGGAAAGATAGTTGTACAGTCAAGTAGATAAAAAAAAAAAAAGACATGCTGTAATATTACTACGTCTATCTAAAATATGTTGAATAAAATTTTTTATAATTTTTTTCTGTTTATTCAAAATATTAATTAAACAAATTCAAAATTTACAATAATAATAAATTAACTACAAAATTTCTGTACCACTTGACATGTTTACGGACACATTCAACAAAGGACTACTGCATTCCAGCTGTATGAACTATTCGCGGATTTTACAACATTCAATATTTCATCGGTCCAACTATTTAATTTTCCACTATTCACCAATACTCCTCGATGAAATGTGACGATAAAGAGGTTATTATTGCTAATGGTGAAATTCTTTCTTTTTTTTTTTTTCAATACTTGTGTCGTATCTTTGCTACTTTTAACATTTTTAAAACTCCCATTCTTTCTCGTGGATGTAGATGATTCAATTAGCATAAGAATTAATCTACAAACTCTGAAAAGTTCTACAAATGCTTGAATGTAACTGAGACTGCATGGCTTATGAAGAATGAATGTAATAAAAACAGAAAAATAATATATAAAAGTGTATAAAATTATTGGCGGATATCTGTACGTCTTTTGTCTACCGCCGTAAATAATAATCAGTTAAAACACATTAAATGTCTGTTGGAGATCGCAGGAATGCAAGGTAGTCTTGCTAAGTCATTTATTGACGACAGCCGAAGTTAAAGGGTTAAAGTGTGTACAATCTTTATGGTTGGCTTGACCGATTTATCGTTATAAATAGCTCAGAGTTAGCCACGGCAGCAGACTAGAGTGTATAAATTCGGATTAATCCATTGTTTATCCAAAAGATGTCAAGGTTCTTTTAAATTCAAATAAACTGTTTATAAACTTTATAGATTTCATTGCATTCTTTAGAAGCCGATATCTTCTCTACTTTAGAGAAGTTTTATTTGCTCAATTAAATATGTTCAATTCAAAATATTTGTTCAGTGAGCTTAACTATTGAATTGTCCAGTTCGTCATTTGTTTGTGGTTCGGAACTTTGGAAAAATAACCAAATCAACCATTGCCAAACGTCGGTTGTGTAATTCTTATCCACCGTCATTCATTACAAAGTTTGTCTATATATATGAATATCGAACTTTGGCTGCGTAATTTTGAAATACAATTAAATCACGAAATAAAGAATTTAGAAATCGAGCTTCCTGAACAAATCTTTTTTGAGTTGAACATATTTAGATTTGAGAATAAAATAAACTTTTTAAAAGTAGAGAAGGTACTATTCAGCTATCAAAAGTTTATTTGAATTTATCTTGATTAGTTTGCTGCCGTGGCTTAAAACTGTGAGCAATCTATAACGATTAATCGGTAACGCCAGCCATGAACATTGTATCGACTTTAAATATCGAACTCAAAATAGACATTCATGAATGAATAGTAAAATAGCTCATTAAACTCCGATTTATCTACTAAAAAAAGATGTACCCAGAAAAGAATTTGATTTCGAAGTTGAAGTGATTTCACTTTGGAATTATATGTATATTCCAAATGTGAAATAAATATCTTGATTGTTATACCAAATCGCCGCTACTCCTTAGCCAAAAAAGAACACTTACAGATTGTATAATTGCATATTATTAAGCGGGTCAAATCATTTATATCATCTCGTTATATATATATATATATATATATCACAAATTAGAATTTTAAATCTTTTAAGAGACGTGAAAGCAATGCTAACGTGCTACCCAAGAAACTGATGTTTTGAAAGATTGAAATTAACAGTTAAACGTTTGTAATCCTTCAACACTTTCGTCTGGATACTTTGAAAGACGCGCTTGGGCGAGCGCGTGACAAAGAAACTTTTCCCGCCAAACATTTGTAAAGTGGGTTTTCCCTCGATGGAGCCAAATCTCTCATCCTCATAGCTGATAAGCATTGTTTCTCTTAGGAAAGGCTCGATGTGTATGTGCATGCGCAGCCTGAAAAAATAAAACATATCTCTCCCAGTATATCGATCCTCCCACGCTTGTTAAGTATGTAGCGTCACCTGGTGAGACAAAAAAACACGAGTAATTGATTTTTTTAATGCATTGCGAAAGCCTACCATTGCGAAATTGAAACTTTAAATATTCTTCATGCCATTTTCTTTTCTGCATTACTTCCTGGATTTAAATGGAACATAAATTTTTGTGGATTGACTTTCGAAATGAAAGACGTGAATCGTTCGATTGTTTTTGAAGAATGAATTTGTGAGGATTTACCTGAGTAATTTTAAAAATTAAAGTTTTGTTTGACGCGAGGGCAAGTTCTGCCCTCTATCGGCAGAAGCTTTTAGCTTTGAAATTTTCAAAAAGGTGGCGCGTCTGAATTGATGCATGTGTTTCTGATAAAAAAGTTCCAAAGTTTCAAGTTTAGTTCATTAAAATTAGAAATTGGTCTTTTTTATTTCAAAAATCAACACGAAATTTCTTCAGTCATCCATGTTACTGCTGTTGTAATTCATATATATATTTTTTTATATATTTCATTTATTGTGCACTATTTTCTTTCACGAACCTTATCTGATTTAAAATGAGCCCTGATTAAAGTTTAACCCCTGTTTCAACGCTTCCATCTTGAATTCCAATTAGTTTACAAAAGAGACTCTTTTAACAAATAAACTTTTTTTTATACCGAACTGTTATTTACCTTTTAGATGTAATTTTTTTAAACATGTGGTTTATCGTTTTTCAGCGAATTAACCAGATTTAGTGTGTTGAAAATTATTTGAAGTAATATTTAGTTTTATGACTGCAAATAGTAATCCACAAAAATGAAATTTGGTCTTCGATACACTGTTTAATTTTGTGAGATTTTCGGAAAATCTGCATTTTAAATTTTGCAGGAAGTAATTTAGCTTGCAATGCATTTGTGTAAAATGTATCTTTTTAGGATAAAAATCCTTATACTGAAAAAAAAAATGTTTATGCAAATATTATGCGTTCCTTAAGTTTATGTATGAACTTTCATACAAAAAAAAGTAGATACATATTAAAGGATTAACGACGATACAGTTCTCCGCTTTTACGTAAACAGAGTAGTCAGTGGAATTCATTGAAGTGTGTCTGGCAGAGAAAGTAGTGTGTACTGAATAGCGACGAGGCAAGGAAAAAAAAGGGAATAGCTCCACTAGGAATAGTCTACAGAAGGAAAGGCGAAGTGTCTGTGTTGGCTTTTTTTTCCCTCTTCGTTCTCTCCTGACTTTGTGAATGGAATCCTGAGTGTCGGAAGAAAATAGTTCTCTCTCTTGCTAGCTAGGTCAAGGTTACTAGATGTGTGTAGTAAGAGAGAGAAAGACAGAAAACACTGCTCAGTCGATATCGGCTGCTGGACACCGGGCAGACCCCAACAAACCACACATCCATCCATTCACGTGACCACTTTCTCTCTATTTTTTGGCTTGGCTGAGGAACATTTTTCCGTCCTTTCTTTCTTCTGTTATTTTTTTTTTTTTTGTTTTTCCCCCCTTCCTCCTCCCGATGCTACAATGTGATGGTAAAATCGGCTGGAGAGAAGGAAAGAAAAAGTTCATGAGCCTTTTTGGACTTACGAAAACAAACACACGTGATTTCACATCGTGGCAGCGTGTTTGTGGATGTTGGTGGTCTTATACCGTAAATAGTGAGGAGGTTTTGTGGGAAAATTTGTGGCGGCTCTTTTGTTTATGATGTTCGAACTTTTTTGATGTTCGTATTTTTAAGCAGAGGAAGAGATGCTGGTGTGAGTTTAATTTATGTTATTTCAATTCAATCGCTCAGATAGATTCATTATTCCAATAACAACAACAACAAGTAAATTGTAAGCTAGAAATAGTGGTACTTACAGTTCCCTACGACTCAAATCTTTTCGAAATTACTTCCCATCTGACATATTTCTTATATCGTCATGTGCTATGTTAAAATCCGTTTTATGTATGATGTAAGTTGCAAGTTAGGGAATATCATCTTTCTGCTCTGCTGAAAAGAATTCGAAAAAGAACGAAACTGTCAAATAAAAGAATTTTTTAAGTAAATCAGTTGATTAATTGCTGGAACTTAAATTCTTTGTGTGAAACCACTCCCTTTGTCAATTTCAAACCCATGAGGAATGTCGGTCCTTTATCTTTTAGAGGGTACTTTTTCACAACAACTTTACTTTCAAACCTTTTTCCCTATTGTGTTCCGAATGGCATTCCAGAATCTTGCTTACCTTTAACTCTTAGGCAAATGAATTAAACTCTTAGGGGATAGTTCTGAAAATTTCGTACTTTCCATAACAGGTAAACATAGAAGGAACCCTTCGGAAAGGTCACTTAACAAAAATGGTATCCCATGACCTCCATCACTCTTGTAGAATGGAATTTCGCCCTTCAGTTCGATATCCCTCAAACTCCCTGTCAAAGCTCATTGTAAATGTTCAGATTCGGACATTTTCCAATGCTCCTATTGAAATTTTTATTTTTGCCCGCACCTGGACAGGGAAAATTTTCAACGGCAACACGTTCTTATATTATCTTTCGGTGCTTTTCCTGGGCCATAACATTTGGTGGGGATAAACGTGAAATTATGCTAAGAAAATTCTCTCCTTTTTTACATACATTTTTTGGTTATTGGCTCTTAAGGGCTGGTTCATAAATGGGGTCAGTATTTACTATACTTTATGAGCCGAAGTATCGTCTTCCATAATTGCTGATTTGAAATCTTCATTTTTGAATAGGTTTCAAGGAAGATGAGAGGAGTATGGGAACCTGATAGATTAGAGACATCCTCTTTTGCTAGTATATCAACGATTTCATTGTCCTGAAGTCCTTTATGACACTTGACTCATTGACTTTGTTACTTCATTAGTGTTCATCCCTCATAGTCTCACGTATTCTGATTCAAGATTTCTAATTAAAAGGGTCCTTTTTGACAGCGATCAAAGCATGGAATGAATTCAGTTCATAAATTAATCAATTTGACATTACATTCAAAATATTTGTACTTTTTTTTGGCTCAAAAAAGCTTGAATTATGAACATGACAGTATATGAAGTGCTGTTCTTTTTGTAATCATGTTATTTTTAGTAATATAGAAGCATTTTTAAATAGAGGCTTTGTCGAACTGGGATTTTTTCCCCCTGCATTCTACAGTAAATTTCTTTAATTTGAACAGTCAATCCGCTTATCTGCTTGTTATAGTACTAGCTTAATGGGGCCGTTATAAACGTTTAGCCTGATTAATTGTACGTGTAAATGGTCATTTAATGAATCTGAATCTCAGTTTATTTTCCACATATAAGAATTTCGCCGGAGATATTAGTATAATTTTCGCGTGTGTTTAAATTTATTTTTCATTTTTATTTCAAATTACAATTTATTTTTCTTCTCTTCTCCCGAAAATCGACTCATCTCGGATTAATTAATCATGTGGTTGTCGACCCTTTTCAAAAATATCATTCAAGTAGGGAGTTGGAAACTTCTCCCACAAATAGTTCCGAACAATCAGTTTGAAAAATTTCGTCTGCAACAAATGTCATCCTATTCAAAAGACACCTTTTCTTCTTCTCTACCTTCCGCTAGCCTTTCGACATCGTTCGGCAAAACTGGAACTGAAGTGATTGTGAAAACTAGTAGCTGTAGGTGGTAACTTAGTGTGTTCGGTGAGACCCCCTGTTTCGAACTCTGAGACAATTCCGTCCCCCCTCACCTCAACCACCGCCCCTTTTAACTGCTGTCACAAAGCCTTAAATTTGATTCTTTTGCACGCCTACTTTTAACTGAAGAATTCTTTGTATGGTCATTCCGAACCACGAGAGGGGTTGAAACAGAAGTTGATTCTTTTTCAAACCCCTCTCAAACACAAAGACTCTACCTAAATCTTTCACACCTGTTCTCTAACCCCGCCGCATGGAAAAACCTATAGCATTGGAAGTGTTTCTCTACATTTCCTTTCCTTTCCATATCTCTGGGTATTGTTGGCCATCCTTTTTTTTTTTTTTTTTTTTTTTTTTTTTTTGTTCTGTTTTGAACGATTGTTCGCTTCTTTTCGCTTACCCTAAAAGAAGCGAACAATCGTTCGGAAAGAAGATGCGATCGCTTACGCGACATGAATCGCTTCTCGCTAAATATGAAAACATCTATTGTAAAATAAAACTGAATTTGCTATTTTTTTCTCATTGATATAGAGAATTTTAGGTGTGTGGATGCTGTTCGTTAGAAAAATCTATGCGAATAGAATTGAACTGTGTGTGTGTGGTAACGCATTCTTTTTAAATTTGAAAATTTCCCCTCTCGCATTATTGGACTGAATTTTTTAAACATAACTTCATTGTGGTGGTGTGTTTAAAACGAATTCAGTGAAATTAATTTTTTAATTGGTAGTTTATACGGTTAAACTAAACCAATATTTTATTTTATGTAATGCAATGTTTGATAGGTTTGTAATTATTTTCTTTTATTAAAAGCCAATTTTATCTGTTTAAATTTAAATTATTGTTGTAGAATTGAAGGAATTTGTTATTGTGTACATTTCAGAATCGATTTAAAGCTGAACTTTTTTTCTTTAGCTAAGTTTTTGTCATTTAAATTTAATGGAAGCTAATGAGTTTAATTGTGATTTTTATTAAAATTATTAGTTTTACTTGTTGATAATACTTTTCATATTAATATGACTCCCCCCCTTTTTTTTTTAAAGAACTTGGTATGTGCAGTATAGAGATTTGTATCGTTTTATATATCTATTGAATCGTTTTTTATTGGATCTGTTATATTCAAAACAAATTAATTTGCAAATCCAGTACTTGTAAAAGCTATTTTTGTTACAAGTTTAATAAATGTTTAATTACCAAAGTGTACTTCTTTAAAATCGTATCATTCATTCAATTTGAATTTTATTTAAAAAAAATGAATAAAAGGTACATTAATAAAATTTAAATTGCAAATTAAATTTTTTTTTGGTCAATTAATTATTACTATTATTCCATTTTCTTAATTCATATTATCAAAATTTTCCGAGTAGGTTAGTTTTTATATCACCATGTAATCGATCGACCCGTCAAATTATCCGACACCTTTGCCATTTTAACGAATCAAATTAATGCCGTACTTTATTGTTTACTCACAATCCTTCCATTCTCTTTTAATGACACTCATCCGCTATCATTGGCTCTTAGCGGCGACCAATCGTGTCCCAGCCTTCAGAGAGTGGAAAGCGAAACCGGAGGAATAGAGAGCGAGAGAGTTTTTTTTTCAAAAATTCCCTCCCGTGCCGTAATGGCCGTCAAGCAGCGCCAAGTCACTCACCCCCGCACCGCATTGGACATGCGCCGACTTTTTTTGGACTCCCCCACCACACAATAGATGGCGGTCTTAGTCCGGTATCCATAAAGGTGTCAGCTTGTCATAACTGCTTCGCATTGCAAAAGAGGCGCACCTTTCGCAGACGGCTACAAAGGCCGCTGCTGAGAAAATCACGGGATTACTCGACGAGCCATTTTAATTGAAGCCCGCTCTAATTATTATTTGAATTTGGCAGCAGTGCGAGAGGTAAACAAGGCGTGATGAGTGATTGGGATTGTTGTTAGGAAAAGTTGATTTTTAGTTTCTTTTAGTGGAAATGGATTAATTTTTGGTCGTTTTTTTTTCTATTCGTTACCAAAGAAGTGCAGTTTGTTTTTTCGTGGTTTCTTCCTTCTCCCGATTTTCTTTTCTTAATGTTGGATTGTTGATGTTATTTGTACGTTGTTTGCGGCTCTGGAGTTTGGAAATGATGTGCTCGATCGGTGTGACTCTACATCAACCGGTAAGTGATGTTTATTTATTTTATTTTTTTTTGTCTTTTTATTTATTTTCAGTTTGCGCGCGTCGCGGACAGTAAAATAATTGATTACGGAAAATTAATATTTTTCTTTATAGTACTTGAAAGCGGATTTGACTTGAATATTTTGTTAAAAATAGATTTTAACTTTTGAATGTAATCCGGGTAATTATTTTAATTTTCGTAAAAAAAAGATAAAAATCAGAAATTGATTGATAATTAATGAACGTTTATTGGATGGATCAATAGTATCATCTAAAAGATTTTATTGGTCTTTTTCACTCAATTTTAAAAATGCGATCAGAAGTTTAAAAAACATTAATTTATTTAACCTCTTCACAAATAATTTAAATTACATTTGGATCAAATTATTATGTAAGCTATTAATAGTTTTAGATTTAAATTCACCAGTGAGGGATGATTAAAATAGTTTCACGTCGTATTA
The DNA here is from genome assembly GCA_019974015.1 of Nephila pilipes. Lineage (NCBI taxonomy): Eukaryota > Metazoa > Arthropoda > Arachnida > Araneae > Nephilidae > Nephila > Nephila pilipes. Next base: position 583,369 of record BMAW01129302.1, on the reverse strand, counting down.
CAATACGATATTTATAATTGAACGATAAGACATTTGTATTACATTGTATTAAATAGATTTACGAAGATAATAATTTTATTTATAATCTATCAAGTATACATAAATTTTAGAAAGAAATTCAATGATATTTTTTCCGGTGTTGATTTTTAATCTTTTATTTCTTTCACGTCATAGCAATTTTTGGCGAGGAAGAGAAATCGAATAATTATTCAATTAAAATAATGTTTAGAAACAATTAATAAATTATTATCGAAGGTATTTTTCGCTAATTTTTTTGTTTTATTTTACGTTCCTTTAATATTATATCCATTTTCGTTCATAATAAATGTAGCGAAACGCATAATTTAAATGTAAAATGCAAAGTTTAATCATTTTTTAATTCTAAAAAGTTTATGGAATTTTTAAACTTTTTATTAACTTGCTATAACTTTTTGTTTGCTTTCGGTTACCGATTTTTACTTCGGTTTTTTTCCCCCGCGAAGTATTAAAATTATAAATTAAAGAAAATTGTGCGTCATTTATTAACTATTTTGCGGTGCGGTGAAAATTGTATAGTTGGTTATTTTTTCTTGTAATTTTATTTTCTTTGTGAGTTATTATGTATGTTGTTCGGTTTTTTCCCCCTCCTTAAAATTTTGTTAACAAATAAATAAAATAAAACTCAAAGATCATCCAGAAAAATTATATAATTGCGACATTTTTGTAGAAAATATAATTATTGGTCATGAGAATTTAAAGTAGCTATTCAGCTGATTTCCATTTTAAGTGTGCAAAAAAGTCGGTTTTTTTTTTTTTTTTTTTTAAATTCATGACTTTTTCAAGTTTCAAGCAATAAGTGTTTTGTCATATCGATATCCGAATGCATAGCTTTTTCATGATTTTTGGTTAAATATTAGTATTTAAAATATATTCTCATTTACGAAATTAAAATAGACGATGTTTATTAAAATTAATATCTAAAAGCAGAAACTAATTGTTCTATGCGATGCAGAACAGATTTTACCTCCAAAGGTGCTAACCTTTCTTTCTTTTTTTTTTTTTTTTTATAATTTTTCAATTAAATATTAGAATTAAAGCAAACGATAAAATATTGCAGGGAACAAGAATATTTTTTTCACATATTAAAATTAAAGCAAACAATAAATTATTAAACTGAATATATTTTGAGCCAAATGTAATAATTGCTGCCGTAAAATAATTTTTTTTTATATACGTTTAATTTCAATCCAATAACAAAATTTAGGATAAATTTATTGTGACATATTTTTGAAAAATAATTATCATTACTGGGGAAAGCATGTATCAAACATATACATAAAAACTTTTATGATACAATTTTGAAAAAATGTTCGCGTAACATTTTTTCGTTGACTAAAACAATAGTTCCTACGGCGGCTAATAAATTTGTTGATTTGCTTAAAAGAAAGTCATGGTGAATAATTTTTTGTAATCCAATGATATGCAATAGTTTATATCTATATTGTATAGTACAGGGTTTTTTAATGTTACCACTTCGCGCGGACACAATCCTTTATTGCCAAATAGGGGGAAAAAATTTCTAAATCATGCATTGTGTTGTTTAATGCTTTTTAATAGGTTGATAAAAAAAAATAAGTATTTCTGAATAATTTCTAACTGTTCTAATGTTTAAAATGTAGTACAAAACAGTATTTTGATACTATCGTAAACAGCGTATTCTAGAACACAAAACTGTATAAATAATACAATGTAGCAATTTTTTATAGGAAAATAAATGTCTAAAAAAATGAAGCTAACGCAATTGAAGTTTTTATAGTCTGTCATAATCTTTATCGAAAGTATTGTGTCTCAATAATTTTGTAGAATGTTTGTTGTTTAATTTATAATTATTTTAAAATTTCAGTTCATGTTTTAGAAAAAATCTCGACCGTGTTGTTTAAACGAACAATATTCTTGTTGGAAATAGCTTTTATTTAAAAATTTGACAATGCTGGAAAATCTTTTGTTTTTTGTGAAGTATATAATTTTTAAAACGCATTATAATTCATAAACATTTCTTTCTTTTTTTTTTCTTATTTTATCAGTTTATTAACTCCCATGAATACTAATATACGTTCAATTTTTTTTTTTTTTTTTTTTTTGGTTGCTGAAATAAAGCAGTTGCGAAATTTTTGAAACACGTTGAATCTATTTTCTCATACGTATTTCTTAATGAAATTATTTGAAAAATTATGATTTTACGCTACAAGATTTGTTTTGTGTTATCAGCGTGAAATTATTAGCATAACATGAGTTAACATTTTGTTATGTCTGGCGTAACTTTTAACGACGATTTAAATTTAAGGACAGTTATTTTTTACAAATTTTCCGCTGCTTACATACAGAAACTGGAGGGGGAAAAAATAAGTAATATGAGCATAAATATTTATTTAAAAATATATCTACATTACAAGGTAATGAAAAAGTTTGCGAATCAATCTAAATTAGTTTAAAATTCAACTATGAATGATAATTGCAGATAAATTTGAAAGGAATACATACTTCAAAAAATTAGTTTTAAACCACATTTTACTTTCAGAAAGTTGATGCTTTTATTTTATTCCAAAAAGTTTGTTAGCTGCAACCTTCTCTAAATATATTTACTTATCGTTAAGTGTAAAATTAAATGTAAATTATCAATTTATTAATTCCTTTTGAAAGAAAGGACAAAAATTTTGTTGTTTGTCGCACCATACATAATTTAAAACGCAATTCAGTTGACTTTTCTAAAGCAAATATTTTCCAACTCTACTCTTTCCAAAGCCGTTAGTGTTGAACATCATAATGAAACCATTGGGAATGAATAGATTCTATCACCAGATTTGTGTCACTTCCTTTTCAAGGTTTGTTTAAATCTCAAAAATCATTTATCGTTGGAAAATAGAGTTAAATTTCAAATATGCAAAGTTGGATTCTTTGTAAACAATCTAAAGTTCAAAAACTAAAATATGTGATGATGATTTTTATTTAATGCTATTAAATGATGCAAAACCAAAAGGGATGGACTTTTTAACTGCAAAAATAAGTAAGCGTCATGCTTGTGTGTGATTTATTAACTTCAACTTCCGCATTTTAATGCATAAATTTGCGTCACGATTGTCATATAATAATAAAAAGGCGAATTGTTTATAGTTATTATAACTATCTTCTTATTAACTATCATGACAGTTTAATATAAGATAGTTAAAATTCATATTTAAAAACATGCGGTTGCAAAAATTTCGTAATGTATAGCATGATCGAAATCATGACTTTGCAACATTGAGTATATTTGAATATATTAATTGAGACGAATTTTGACGAACAATTGGAATGAAGTTAAAGTTTGTCATATTTCACAGTAATTTGACCGTTATTTGTATATTATATTCTTTTCTTTTCAATTTTCGTTAATTTATTCGAAAAACATACGAAAACTACTTTATAAGAATATTTTAAATTTGTGTAGATCCGTTAAATATAATACTGTCTTCCTCATTAAAAAAAACCCCATTTTGTTTGTAGATAATAGGATTTTATAAAATAAATGAAGCATTTTGCTTAAAATTTTTTGAAATGTCACAAAAAGGAATCACCTTAAAAACCTTTATTATTTGCATCGAACTGTGGTGAAATATGTAAATTGCGAAATTAATTACGAAAATCATTTAAAATAACTCAAGATAATTATTTTTCATAATGTTATTTAGAATGAAGATAAAGCATGAATTAAATGTCTCTAATTTTGAAATATTTGCCTCGAGCGATAGACCTCATATTGCATTTTTCGTCATCTACTATGTGAAGAGGTGGAGAATTCATCTTGCGATTTTTTAATGAATATACGATTAAAAATAAATTAGTTTATAATTATCAGAATCAAATTAATTGTATGAGAATTTAGAAATTTTAATTTTGTGTAATATGTAAGTTATGTGCTCTCTCACACACAAGGTTTCTTATAATTTGATTTTAAAAAAATGTACATATCAATATTATTTAAATTTTAATCGCGTAGAGAAAATAAAAAAAAAAAAATTCTTAAGGAATTTGAAATTTCTTTAAAAAAGAAAAATTTTTTACGTGGAGAGGACGTTCTTTTTATATTCTATTTCATTAAATTAAATGCGTAGGAAAAATCTAAAAATATTTTGAAAAGTATATAAATTTAGCTAATGATTTAAGAAACAAAATTGTTAAATGAAAATAATAAGCCTTTGTTTTTGATTTTATCGCCTGACAAATTTTAAATTTTTATTTTATGTTATACAAATGGAATAAATAAGAATAGAAAAATAACGAATTGATATATTCTTGAGATATAATATACTCATAATGATTTAATTTACATTTTAAGGTCTTTTGGCATTTTTGTTTATTTTATATTGTGAACGCAAAATAAATACAGAATAGCAAAAGAACGTTTTGAGTATATATTTGAAACTCTGTACGCTCATAATGATTTGATTTATATTTTAAGGCATAAAAAATGCTACCTACAGATTATCAAGAAATAGAATATGTTGCTTCTATATTACATAAAGGTGAAAAAATAAATTGTGCTGAACGATGCTTGTTACGCTGTTTAAGAAAAATAATCCTGTTAGAAGGTGAAAGATAATAATCGTATGCAAATGAAATATTTTTATGAAATAAAATGTATAATAATATTTAATACAATTAAATTTCTTTCATTCTTGGAAACGAGAAAAATAGCGTAAACGCTTCCATTTTAAAAGTTTTTATAGCGCCTAAATTCCGATTTTTATTTTGTTAAATGCACTTAACTAAACAATAATGTATGCAATATTTAAAATATCTATCAAATAATATTTAGAGAGAAAGAGAAGAGGAAGAAAAACCAAACTTAAATCTCTCAACAAAAGTGAATTTCGAACTGTAATTTAATTTGCTAAAATATAAGGTATGCCTGGTTGATTTCTTTAGTATATGTATCTAAATAAGGTTTAAAAAAGTTTCTTTTTTAAACTTTTCGTATTATTTGCTTATTTTTTGATTTAAATTTCTTAAGTGGCATTTGTAAGTTTTGGTAGCCATTAAATATGATTAGATTTTGAAATTTAGTTTGTTAGCTATAATTATGTTCCTTTAAGTGTTTATAATTTCTTGATTTTTCTTGTTCGCTTTTGTTGTTTTACATTAACTTTGTATTTAAAGTTTTTATTAACCTGAAATATTTTTAGGTAAATCTCTTTTGTTTTCTTATTTACTACGCCTATTTTTTTCAAAGTTGGATATTTTCCTCATTTAAATAGCTCGGAATATACAGTTCCGGTTACATAAATTTTTGAAAACTACTTTTGCTTTATTTTTTTAATAAATCCAAATGTATTATCATAAGTAATAATTTTGGACTTATTTCTTTTATTTCTGAGTATGTCTCTTTTTCTTTGTTCCGTATTCATTTATAAAATTTATTAACCAACTTTATGCGCATTTTTTTTCAAAACGAAATGGGGGAAAAAATTATTTTATTTTTCTTATATTTATTTTAACATAAACCTAGATAGAACCACAGAGAGAGAAAACAAAACATGAGCATATTTTTCAGTGCTGTGTGTGTTTAAATCTTTAACATGTATTCTAAGAATGATTGTTCGTTTTTATTTAACACTCAGAAATCGAATTTCAAAGTTACAATAGTTGAGATAACGGTTAAGTGTTTCCTCATTCAATACTTTTCCTTGTTTCATGCATTATCTTGTAAAAAAAATTCTTATTCCTTTCTCTTTCTCATTTATCTTATTGTTAAGAGCAATACGAATTATTACACTTTGTGGTGTAAGCCCTGTCTTTTTCAAAGCCGCCCTTGCATTTCTTCGACGCGAGGAAGCTCAGTTTTGCAACGGTGCGTTTGTAAATTTGTGAGACTGTTGCATTTTTCACAATCATGCTTTTTTTTCTTTCATTTTTATCTTATTTATTGCGTAATGTCCCTAGTGCTAAAAGAAAGTCTTACTTTTGAGGCCTTTCAAATTTGTTGCATGTCAGACGAATGTTGATATACTTTTGTTGAAAATACACTGTAATTGTGTACAAGAACAAAAATATGTGAACGACAAGCAGATTTTTATATTTATTTGTATAAACAAATATTTCGTAATTTTTTAAAAAAATTTTTTTATAGTTATAGCGGCATAATTATAGTTGCGAATATATTGCGAAATTTACTATATTTTGTTTTTCAAACACCGAAACATTTAATTATGAAAGAAAGGAACATATTGAATTACTTGTTATACAATGTTTTATTCTGATTCAAATCGTATTTCTTGTGTTCATGTAGAAAAATGTGATTTTTGAAACAAGTTTTTAAAGTTTTATCAAATTTTGAACAAAATCGTAGCATTTTAGTGCCTATTCTTATTAATCTAAATTGGCTTTTAATATTAAGAAAAAATTGGATATTTTTTTTATGTTTGGAGAGAAAAGTAAGAAAACAAAAAAAAAAAAAACTTATTTTGTGGAATATATTATGTTATTGTTTTTGACTTATTTCAGCTGTTCACTAATATGGTTTCCTTGTTTAATCCTAAAAGGGCTGTTAATATTATTTTATTTATATGAAGATGCTTTAGCAAATTTCTATGAAATAAAGGCTTATTTGATTCGGAAAATATATTTATTTTTGCTATTTACCTTTGTTTACGGACGTTAATGTTCTGCTATTTAGTAAAACAATCTTATTCTATTATTTAGTGTTTTGCTTATAACTGTTTTATTTCTTCTGTTACTTAACCTTATTTAATTCCTTTAGGTCTAAAAAAAAAGTAAACCTTATGTTTTGTTTCACTATTCGCTATTTTCATCGTAAAATACGTGCATATATTTTATGAAAAATTATGTGGTATATAACATTACATACTTAAAAATTGGACCGAAATGTTTTTAGAATTCTAAATAGAGATTTATGTGTTTAATTTGTAAAGTCTTTTAAAACATTAAATGCTGTTTGAAATAATGAATAGGAAAACAAATCGTGAGAAAAAAAAAATTATTTTTGGTTTATAAATATTATTTTCTCTGCTTGTATTTCTTCTTGTTTTCTATTGTCAATTCTCAATTTTTAATTTTGATTACAAAATCTATTTTGTATTCATAGTATCGCATTACTCTCCAGCTATACGGTATTTTAAGATTCAATTATTCATGCGAAATTGCGTTATCTTAAAATTATCTTTCTTGTGGCGTATTTCCATTACGATTTTGCTTTTTGTATTATTTTAATATGATTGAGACATGCTCAGAAATATTAGGCATAAATCATCCTGGATTTTTCACATCTTTTCTTATCAGACATTTTTGCAACTAATTTGGCGATTCTTCAATTTTTTATTCAGTACTTTATGTACCGAGTACTGGAATGTACTTTTTTAGAGAGTTTATTACTTATACGTAAAACTCTATATTACAAAACGAGACATTTAAAATGAAAATGAGAAAAAAAATTCAATGAACTTTATTGCTGTCCAGAAAATGTATTAAAGGGAATTTTCATTGAAATTTTTATATATTTGGATTTTATAAGTACAATCATTCTTTTTCTTTAATTAGAAATTAATAATGCATCAGACTCTTTCAAATTCATGCATTGCTTTTTGTGGTTATAAAGCTTGTGATTTTTTAAAAATATATAAGTTAAATACTCTGAAAAACAAAGATTTAATTTAAAAATGTTATATTGTAAACGCATTTTTTTTCACGGTAAAAATCTGAGCCATAAGTATTGATGATACATTTTTAAAATTATTTTTATTCACTTTTGTATTTGAATTTCTAGCACAGTTGAAAAAATAATAAAATTAAATAAAAATAAAAACGTTAATTATAATTATCCGGAGGGGGGGGAGAGAATCGTACAAAGTTTCTTCAAATCGCCAATCTGTTATAAAGGTTTTGGCCCCCTCCCCGCGGAAAATAAAACTTTCGAAATTAAGTATATTTTATTTATTCCTTTTAAAATGATTCGCTCGTAAACATGTTTCACCAATTTTTTTAAAAAAAAGTTACAAAAAAAAAAAACCCACCCAAAATGTAATGTTCAAAACCGAAACCAAACATACGAAGCCAAAATCGTACACCAAATTCAAATATGATAAGGGAAAAAAATAATAAACAAAACACACCAATTCCTATTATATTTGTGGAATTATCGGCAGATCAAAAAGCATAAAGAGAAGATGGGGGAAAGGAGGGAGGGGGAGTGATAAATTCGGGAGTAAAGTTCATCCCGGAAACCGAAAACCCTACCTTTACCTTCCAGCACAGCAACCCCTTTATGTTCCTTTTTTTCCACCTCCCTCCTTTCAAAAACTCCCGATTTCACTCTCACCCCCCACTTTTTGCTGCTGCTTTTTGTTTTTTTTAATTTCTTCCCCTTTCGTCTCTCTCCCCCCGTCAAGAATAATTGCGACCAATAAAAAGCGTCGTCCCCTTTGCGCAGATGCAAAAAAGCGCCACCGGACGAACACGACGCAATCTCCGAAGAAATTAATTGCATAGCTTCGCATGCAGAACAGGGGGTGCGTTCACAGTCGGGCTCCGCTCCCCGAACGTAACGCCACGGATTCCTCGCTGCAGCTCTCCTACCCCCCGTCTCCAATAGATATATCTATATCCTCCCAGTATGCATGCAAAAAAATCGCAAATGCAGCGCCACCATCGGCTTTCAGCGGAAGGTGCGTCGTCAGTCGGTGTTTGGAACGCCGCGAGTACGGTCCGTTCCTAAAATCACGCCGTCGGGCTTGCGGTCCCGTGGCGGGGACCCGTATTAGTGCGTGTGCGTGCTTTTTTATATATATACATACATAATAAGATAACTAAAACGTAACTGTGCCGTACCTTAGGCTTAGCAAAGCTTCGTTGACTCTATTGAAAATCATTTACGAATTTTTTTTTCTAAAGGAAAAAACGTGTTGTTGAAATATACGTGAAGAAGAAACAAATATCCTACTAACAGAAAAATATTATTATATTATCTATATCTATATATATTCATGTTCATATTTGGAGTTCCTGTACTTGTACAATTTAACAAAGTGAATTGGTTCCTAAACAACTTTTCTCTGTGCTGGAGGAGTCATGCCTCTGTGTTGTGGGAGTCATCATACCAGAACAGGTTTGTGGATTTATGTGTTTTATTTATCGTGGTGATTTCTTTCTTTTTTCCCCCCCCCTTCTTTATTTTCTCAGCGTCTGGGAAAAGAGGAAAATTTTCTCGCACGGTGGTTTGTGTGAAATGGAACACTTCGCGTGTAAAATTCTCACACTTAGGTCGGTGGAGTAGAAACCCACCCCCGCTTGTAGCAGATGATTTTGCATTCCTCTCCATCCCTCCGGTGTTCCCTGGGATGGAAACGGAACTCAATGTGCTTCTGTTAGTTCACGGAAACGGGACGTGAAGATAAACATTGCTTTTTAGTGATTTAGAATTTCACTTTTTTTTTTTGAAAAAAAAAAATTCTGTTAGAGCAGTTTTGACGAACTTTTACTGCAATTTTCGCTGATGCATTTTATTTTTCATCAACTGTACTTCAGAATGCGGAGTTCGTATATAATAATATGTAACATGTTCTTTTTTTTTATTTTATTTTTCTACAACATTAAATTAATACTCATAATTTTTAAAATCGGCTGAAGTTTTTTTTTTTTTTATTATTATTTATTTATTTGTACGATTGAATTTGTATCGGGAATGTGATTCAGAAACAGTTCATTATGTAACAGTTCTCAATGCTTTAAAGTTACGATTGCTTTTCAGCTTTAATGAACATTCCTTAATATCGGTTTTTGCTTCGCTTTATTCGGTTTTATCACCTTAATTTTAATCAAAGTTATTCAAATTCTTAATCTTACAGAGCGTTTTAGTTCGATCACCTTTTTTGTTTTTTAAAAAAAGAAATTACTTTATTTTGGAATATCTTTCGCATTTTAAACGTGTACATTATTTTTATTTCAAATTAAATACGTCTTTTCCGCATCCGGTTTCAAATAGGCAGTATTAGTTTCAATTACAAAAGAACGGTGTTTTTTGTGTAATACTCCGTACTTGAATCTAATGTAACTAAAATCTTTCATTTAGTAACTTAAATGAAACAGCGCTAATCTTGCGCTGTATTGTTATCAATAAGAAGAACGGCATCTGCTGGATTTAGTGTTATCAGCACTGAAAAGAACAATTTTGATACAACCATTCATGCTGATGCGTTTTTGTATACAATTTTCTTAATTTGTTAGTCTCACCAAACAATGATAAATGAAAATACGATACATGTATCAGAATGTCCTTAGAAATCACGTTTTGTCGCTGATAAGTTACTAAACGTGATCACTTAGGACATTTCAATACATATATAGCTCTTGTGTTATCATTTTGTTTGTCTGTTTATTGTATGGAATGCATAATAATGCCTATGTGTATTATAGCACTAATTTAATCCGATGTAAATTTGTATAAGAATTTTCCGGAACTTAATATTTGAGCAATATAAGTTAGTACATAATTGCGAATTCTAATGTTTGCTTATTTTGATAATTAATTTCGCTGTTACTTATTGTCAGTTACTAAAGATGATAACTTAAATTCGAATTTTTACTTGAATTATTTCATAGAACGATAAAAAGCGAAAAATTTTCAATTTTGCCAAAGCTAAGTGAATTTTTCTAACTGTTTAGTGTACAAACCTATGTATTTTGTGCAAAAATAATTCTAAGAATGAATAATACATTTTATATTAGATCCTATGTTCTATTCTGTAATAAACCGTCCAATCCTTCATTCGAATTTTTCTATTTTGCTTAGGAATTCAGATATTACCGCAATGATTTCGTATGTATATTTTATTTTAATTCAAAATTTTCGACTGGTAATTTGTTTCTGAAACCGAGTTTCATTTGGAACGTTCTTTTTAATACATTATTTGTGTTCTTTCTTCCATTTCGATTTAGGAACAGAGTTTCAATTTTATAAGTGACAATAATTAAATATATTATTCTTATTATAGAAGAAACATTTAAAGGCAATACAATCTTTATTAATTACTTAAAAATTTCTCCTCAGCCCGATAATTGAATAGTATTCGTTTAAGTTAACGTTGAAATGATAGTCTTCTGAAGTGTAAACGGTATATGTTGATAATGAATAGCATTCTTCCTTCATGATTTTTTAGTATTCTAAATTTGCACCGAAAAATCTAAATTTTTATAGGTTAGCATTTTTAGGAATTTTTTTCCTTTCGCACAATTATTTTTTGTTGCAATTAAGATGTTCAGAGGGGAATGAGATACAAAAAAACCCCAGGAATACCATCTTTGAAGTTGGCAGTTATAAATAACCGAAATATTCTTCACCAGACATATAAAACACTGTGTTACATTTATCGTGGTAGCATCTGTTTCTGTTCTAATTAACAGCGGAGGGAACGCACCCCATGGTACCCCTCCCCAGAATGGAAAAGGGCATGTTTATCCTGATTCATGGGGTGCATCAACACATTGCTATGCTTTCCTTTTCCTCCCTCACGTAACGACTTGGAGTTGTTTGTGTCTTAACGATTTTCAGTCGCCATCTAAGTTGATGATATAGTTTCTTCGAAATTTTCTGCAAAATTCGAAATCACGTAATTCGTAGCGATTATTTTTGAATAAAAGCAATGACTTGAGCATGTTCATTGATGGAATGTCAAATGCAGCTTTTGCTTGTGTTTTCTGAAGCATTTTTAAGCAGAATTTGTAATCTTTTTATATGGTTGAAACTGCTTTAAAGAAACAATTGGTTCCATTGCAAAAAGTATTTTTTTTTCGCAATTTGTTAGAGAATTTTACGTTTTGTGTACGTGACATTTCATGCATTCTTTTGAAAAATTATTCCATGCAAAAATTTGGACCTCTCGTGTGTTCGAAACGTCAAAAAGTATGCTAAAACAGTTATTCTAAAATTCCAAATGGCTTACGTATCGAAGATCGCGATTTTTTTCTCGTAAATCCGTTGCATTGCAATTTTCTTTTATTTTTGCTGTACAATTCTTCTCCTAGTGATTTGTCATAAAATGAAAACTGTATTAGGATTTGTTCTGCAGGATTCTTATTCAAAAAAATATAGAATTTTATGCGGAAATCGAGATCAAGATTAGATCTTTTTTTTCTGCTTAAGATCAAAAGTACAAACACTTTTTTCACGATACTTATCTACAATATACTATATTTATGCAGATGATTTCTCGTCACTTTATCTGAAAAGATTTAAAAAGTCTATTTAAAAATCTACTGCTTTTTTTTTTTTTTTTTTTTTTTTTTTTTTTTTATAAATATTTTTTTTTATAATAAATTTTTTAAAAAAAAAGATAATTAGATAAAAAAAAAAAAAAAATAAAATTATAATTTTTTTTTTTTTTTTTTTTTTTTGCACGTAAAAAATACTTTGGTATCGTCTTTTGTTAAGCAAAGTTTAGAATATATTAATTTATGAAAGACAATGTTGAGAAAAAAAATGATATACTATTGATATTGTTTGTGGTTCTAGTTTCTTTTATAAGTATACATATCGGTTAGAACCGTAATATATCTATAATAAAAATAGGTTTTTTCTTATTATTATAGCCTATTTTTTTAAATAATTCTTCGTTACTCTAATTTTTATTTTGGAACATAAAAGAAATAAAAAGCCTAAATTATAATTTTAGTTTATTAATGTAGCGACCTCTGGAAAAAGTTAAATATATACGAACAAGACAAATTTCATTTTTGAATGTCTCTTGACATAAGACACAGTTGATAAAGAAAACATTTCATTACCTTTGGGAATTTCGGCTTTTGCATAATAATAAGTCATAAAAAACACTATTCGTTCTAAAAAGTCTTATAATTTGAACTGGCTACAGGCTTTTTATGGCATATCGTGTATTCTGAACAGTACAACTATGCAAATTGTGAATTCAAAACGAGTGGAGATGATAAAGAAATATCATGACATGAAAGTGATATTTTTTTTTTACTATTTACAATCGTATTCTGTGGAAATAACAACGAGGAATTCGGAAAGTTATCAGTATTTGTTTGTTTCTTTTTCTTTTGCTAAAGTAGAAACATACTAATATACTATCAGTTTTGAAAGGAGAAAAAAAATTCGGCAAAAAACGTTGAAATAATTTAGATGTTCATTATACGATATTCTTTTGGCCAATAAAAGAAAATTTGACTTTATGTTCTTTTATGCTTCATTCATTTCTCGTTTTATTACTACGAAAATTAAACTTATCTTATATGACTATTTTGCTTGGTGTAAAGATTTTGCTAAACAGTAATTCGTATTTGTATGCCTTTCTAAATTACTGTAATTATTGTATGATATCTGTATAAGTGAGATTCTTTATTATTAAAAGAATCATTTATGTGTAAAAAAATAGCTTAATTTTTTTTAATGAAGTGAAGCAATTATGTGTTCGTGTGTCAATCATCTTCATGTAAAATGTTAAATTAACGTTAAAATGGTAAAACGAACTATTTTTTCAGTGCGAATAAAATACCTAAAATCTAAACACTGTGAAATTTTAAAATTATTTAGCTGATGATACTTATCAGTTGCAAGTTTTTGTCATAAATATTTGTCTGAGAAGTTCTTCGATTTGCCGCAAGAGGGCGATACGTCAGTTGAGAGCAAGTCAAAACATTTTTTTTATCAAATGACGGTAACCTTTTTTTTTTTTAAGATGTTTTTATTCTTCCAAGTTTTATCGAATTCTTTTGATCGCATTTATCGAATTATGTTTTCGATTCGCTACGCAAAAGGAGACACAACTTTGAATATTTTTGTTATCTACTAAATCCATTTCAAAAACATTTTCTTGGAAATATGAGTGAGAAATAATTTTTTCTCCGCATATTTTGAAAAATATGGTCGCGGCTTATAATTAAAATTTGGAAAATTAATTCGTTTTTTAAATTAGTTGAGGCATCTTCGCAGTAAATAACTAAAATTTCTGAAATGTCGTCAATTATATTTGTTTACCCTAGAGATTTCGCGCAATTTAGAATATGTGATTTCGTGGTATTTCTCACCTTTCTAGTTTTGAAAACAATTTATTTCTCATGTATTTACACCAAAGTGTAATCATTATATAGTATTTAGAAACATTTTCTTATATATAATCAGTTATTTTTGTTTATTTCTTGAAAGCTTTTGCATTCTTTAAATTTTAATTGAGTGTTTTATATTGTTTTATAACTATTTTTTTACTAATATCTACTTTTTCGGATACAGAAGAATTCTTTTCTTCTGCGAGAACAAATATGTATGATTTTTGAAGGAAAAAAGTGACAAAATTGCTCTTAAACTTGAATTGAAAGAATAAAGCCGGTTGTAGTATTTGTTAACAGCAAAACTTAAATTCTCGGAAAGAATTTTTAAAGAAAACTGCTTTAGTAAACGTTTTAAAGTAAAACGTGAAAGGCTTCCTCGTGTTGAGATAATTAGCTAAACAACAGAAAAACAATTTTTGGATTTTTTTTTTTTTTTTTTTTGAATAATTTTTGCTATTTCAACATTATTTAATTTGGTTAGAAGATTTTCAGATATCATTATTCTAATATGAAGTTCGTTATTTCTATTTTTGTAAAATTTGATATTCTTAAATATTGCTTCGTTTTTTTTCCTGGTAATGAATAAAATGAAGAACTTCGCTTCTTTTTTTTTTATATTAGAGATAAATAATTTTATGTATTTTTTCATGTTTCTTTGCATTTAGTATCATTTTAAAATTGAAAACTAAATGTGGCTGTCTTAATAAATTAAATTCTAGTTAGATACGTAATTGTTATGCTCAGAAATTAATTTAACATGTATTTCTTTGTTATTATGCTTTGAAAATTAATTCTCGTGAATCGGCTCTATAGCTTTATATATTTGAATGTAACAAAACTAATGCAAGCTGCTATGAAGTGGATAGAAATTTAAGTTTTCCAATTATCAATGTTTTATGTTGTTAATATTTAAATATTTACTGATGATGAAGTGTATTCAATAAGTAATGTATAAAACTAGTATATATATACCTAATTTATTTAGATAGATTATTTTTTTTTTGTAATATTAGTATTTTGTATTGAACATTAATTGGGTTTAATTCGTAATAATTTAGAATTTATGCGTAGTTTTAATATGTCATAGTTAAATTAGATTGATCTCATAATATTGCATTTTGGAAAAATAAGGAATATTCAGTTAATATTATTAAATACTCTAAAATCCTTTCTGTTGAATGTTGATTATAATATTAATTGATACGCTTGAACTGTGGAAATTTGTATTGCTTAAGCATTGTATTAGAATAATGTAAATGTAGTGGTCTAAAAATATCATTTATCGTAGAATTTTTTAAAAAATGTAGATGAATGAATTTAGACTTGATAGTAATCGAATTACCGAAACGCACTTAATTAATTCGCTTAGAATCAATGATCAATTACGACTATTTATGAAACTTGAGTACAGCTGAAAGGTTAAAGTAAGTTTGAAAATGTAGTTATACATTTACCATCTCACTGCTACTTAAATTAAGGACTCCCGCTATAATTCGCACTTCTCCTTTCTGTCCATGCCAATAATGTAGTGTTTTTACGTGGCAGACAAGCCTTACGGTTGTTATTTTACGCCTTCAACTTCAATGGAATTATGTTGGCTATCAGTACAAAACAGTACATTTTTATAGTTTTTGTTATTTCACGTGTTTGGCATTTCGTTTACGTCAACTGTAATAAATTCTGTACAATAATATATAACTTTTGCTGCTTAAATGCGATGCTATTAGTGGCTTTCCGGTAATTCGGCGATGCTCCGATCCGATTTTTTGCCGGATTACCTGGCAAATACTGTACTTCCAAATGAATAATCCAAATATTGTATATTGTGAAGCGTTGAGAATCCTTTGATATTTTCGCTATGTTTTTTAAAAAATATAATATTACGTATTTCCTTCAAAAACATGACCGAAGATTTAATTCTCTTTCTCTCTCCCTTTTTAACCGTGTTTTAAATATTCATTAATCGGTGGAGCTCATTTAATTCCAGGAATTTTCCTACCTATCTAATATGCATAGATAATTTTTTTTGCGCGTTATCAGGCGTTATCCTGCCTTCATTATAACGTAGTCTTACACATTTCCGGAGTTAACACTATTTAGCGTTGCGTTCAGTAACTGTAAAGATTTTAATTAATTCGTCTGAAATGAATAGGTTACCACTCACGTAAAATGACGTCATGCTCGGATTGTGTATCCCCAGACGTGCATAATAAGCAACAATCTTTTGGAACGACATCGTTGAGTCACTCAGCGTTTTTAAACGTCGTCAAAAATAAACCTCTTCATCAAAATAATTTAAAAAAAAAAAAAAAAGACCGATAATTTTCCCAATCGGAGACCTTGCAGTTTCTCGGAACTTGTGAACACTAAAAGATATAACAATAAATAAGTGCCCCCGAACTGAAATGAAACAAACGCTAATAACACAACAATCGCTTGAACTTTCACATTAAACTCAGCCGTGACTCAATTACGCCTAATGAGGGCCTGGCCTAATGTTGTTACTTAGGCCGCCTAACGACGGCCACCAGCATGCGAACTTTCTATTCCGCACGTCATATTCTAGTCGCTCCCCCCTCCTTTTCGCACGCGTTCTCTATTCTTTCTTTTTTTTTTTCTGCGTATGTGTCTCATTACGACCACCCCTCACTCATTCTATTTCTCGGTACACAAGACCGACCGTCGGCCATTGTCTAGGACGGGGAGTATTAGGCTTGGACACGCGAGTAATTAAAAACTGTCACGCGATAGAATAACACTACACGTAAGGGTTAGGGCCTTGTAATATTAATGGGGAACAGTCGAATATTGGCAAAACGCTGAAAAACAAAGGGGCACTAGGCGGGGGGGATTAGGTGAAAAAAAAAACGAATTAAAGTGAACGTCCAATCCGTTTTAATTGCAAAAAGAGCGCTTATTGCCCCTACATGTGATTTACCTGGAATTTTCAGCTGGGAAAGGGGCTTTCGACATATTGAATATAGATTTGTTTATAGGTTGGCGTTACATCAGTATGAAGTGGTTTGTTGTCAACCTGGTACTTTGACTGATCGTGCAAATGTACTTCCTTATTTAAATGTCAGAATCACGAGGTTTATAAGAATCATAAAGTTAAATATTGTATGCGATCTCTGAAGATTTGAAGGAATTATTATTCACTCCTAGTCAGGAGCATAAACGTTACGTTCTTAATCGTTTTTTTTTTTTTTTTTTTTAACATTATAATTCTGTGATCCTTTTTACTATTCATAGGAAGGATTTATTTGGATCTGTTAGACATATTATGTAACTGACTTGTTATTCTCTGTTATGCTTTTATATTTCCTCCCCTTTTCTGTTGCTTTTAATGGATTTTTTTTTCAAAGAAATAATCATTAAATAAGTAATAATTATAGTTTTGGTATAATTATAATAATTATTATTTTGTATTTTAATTTAACTTCGTAATTGAGGGGTCATTCCTTGAAATTCTAAATCGTTAGCTCCAATGATTCGAATTTAGTTTCTTAAATAAAGGCAATAAAATTTATGGTTTTGCTACACTTCTTATGTAATCTCAAGTGATCGAAAATTATAAACGTAATAAAAGTTATATACGTAATCATATCCATTGCCAGACTTCTATATAAATATATCATACCGATTATATAATAAAACATACGGATATTTGTTGTGTCTACTCGTGGAAGCTTCTTTTATATGATTTTTTGTACGTCATATTCGTTTTCTCAAGTCTACTCAAGCGTAGGTGTATTTACTTCAGTACGTAATGTTGCGATGTAACCTTTGTAAGAGTCTTTTGTAAATTTACGGCGACACTACACCTTCAAAATACACTTTTAGTCAAAATACCGATATAATTTTTTTTTTTTTTTTTTGGATCTCATATTAAAATTTAATCTTTTATCTTCAAAAATTTATTTGATTTGGTTTCTATCATATTTAGAAACTGAATTACAGCTGTTTAATATTACTTGATTATGAATTTCTCTGCTTGGAAAGGCTCAAAAAACGAGTTTTTTTTTTTCATTACTTCAAAACACAATCATCGTCTCAAGATTTTACGCATCAATGAACCTAAATTTTATATATATGTTTTTCAAATGCTTATAAATAGAATAAACTATTCCTGAGACTTTATATTGAATAGAAATTTTTTTATATTGCAATAAAGTGAAAATTACAAATGACCTTTAATGGAAATGTCAATGTTCAGAACTCAAACTACCATAGCTTCTTACATAAGGGCTATATTATCAAAATAATAGTCTATACTTCTAGATAAGGTTATAGTCTGTATTATTCAATTTACTAAGTGACAACTTATTTATTTTCTTTTGAGTTCATCATGTTTTATGGACAGTCTTAATTTTTGCTTATATTTGTATAAAATGTCTTTTTGACAGTAGAAATGTACTTTAACAAAACTTCTCTTGAGTGTTTTTCTAACTTTAAAGCCCTATGAGGTCATAAATATGTGCATTTTTTGGCAAAATTTAAATAAATTCAAAAAATGTTTTCTTCAAATGTTACCTTAAAAGGAAGTGTGGTTATTAAATCTCTTCTTTAATTTATGTGAAGTTTCATATACGTCATCCTAAAACTTGCTCAACTATTGAAGCTTTTTAAATTTCGAATATTTTATAAGCTATTATCATTTTAAGCTTTAAAATATGTCTTTTTGATCAGTCCCAGGTTGCTCGCTTTTGCATTTCAAGTAGGTTTATCTAACTTGTTACTCTCTGAAGGTGACTTTCAATTAAATCCCTGTTTCAATAAACGCGACATTCTTTTCTTAATAGAAACTGTTACCACCTGCATTACATAGGATATATGTTCTAGAACATATACATTGCTATTTGTAAAAGTGATTTTAATTGCTTATTTCCTGTTCGTTGTATAGAAAATATGTTATCGTTTAAGATATTGTACTGTTATCATTTTCTCGTACTAAGATTAACAAAGCAATTAAACCCGTAATCTAGAACAAGTTTAACGACTTGGTTTGTAAATATTTCCAATGGGAAATACAACGTGACATTATGCGTGCAAATTTACTATCTATGTATTTTCGATCATTTTTAGATGTTTGAACGAAATTTAAATTCGTTCTTGTTCAGTTGTCACGACAGGTGGCGCTGCTAGCGCTTCATCGATATACAATGTGACCTGTTAACACGCGGTAGTCTGTATCCATGGTTACAAAACAGCGGGTTAAGTGAACCGCGAGTTGCAGTATTAATATAAATTGAGCGATAATATTCCCTACATCGATATGAATTTTTTTGCGTAATGAACGTTTGCGTTTGATTACAGATTAACTTGTTAATTCTAGAAAATAAATTTAGGTCACATATGCTGTTATTACATTACCTATGTTAAATGCTATTACAAAGGAAGTTACAAAAAATATTTAATAAACAAGCACTTCAAATATTTTAATAAAATTTCGTTTATGGTTTCATCAACCAATTGGTAATGGAGGATTGTTTTTTACTGGCATTTTGTTTCTTCTTAACATCCCGCATGACACATCTTATTAGCTGTGCTCTAATCCGAAATCCCTGTTGCTCAAAGTAACTTAGTAATAGCTCTGTTGCTGCAAGTGCTTTTTGAATGTGTGATATCAGTCTGTTTTGGTACATCTTCCTCTTCCCCGTGATCTGACACCTCTTCATCTAGAAAATTTTCCTCTGTTTTTGTCCCTCTTATCATTATCAGTTGTTGACCACATTTCAACATAATCATGTAAATGCTTGCTCTGTTATTTTCAATTTTGTCTCGGTTTTTCTCAAATTTTCATCCTTTCAGTCTTCGGCAGCATCTCGATCCCCTGTAACGTCATCTAATCACAACGTCATCTTTGTGAAAGAAGATAATACGGCCTTCATTTTCTACACAACCATCTGCATTTTCAACTACGTTTTCATATTCGACAAAACTGCTTGTATTCATTTATTATTCTTCTTAAAAATTCACTCATGTAAAAAGGGAAAATAACGTTAGTATTGAACTTAGTGCTCAATGAGCTAATTCAAAAAGAATTGGTACTGAAAAACCGAGACAGAAGTTAAACTTCTCGTTAATGTTTGAGTGAGGACAGTACCATACCTGCAGATTCCATGGCATTCATACGCTTAACAGACATTATCAGAATATTTCAGGAAGGAAAACAACAGAACAGAAACAAGCACCTTAAAAGAAACCAATCGTCCCAGAAGGTGGTACAGAAACTTTAGTGGTATAATCTAATATTTTCGTTAGTTAATTTTATATGACAGAGCATTATACCATAGCTACAGATTACATCACTTTAAAACACTTTCAACATATATTGTCTCAATTTTCATGTTGAACCATGATTGAAACAGCAGGAACAAGAACCTCAAAAGAAACCGACTGTTCCAGATAGTGGAAACCGTAACACTAGTTGAATAACCTAAAGTTTTTCATTAATTATCTGTATATAATTAAGAATTCTACCTTACCTACGGACAGTGGCGGATCCAAGAGGTGGGCACTTGCTCCCTCTCCTCTCCTGTTATAATTTCGCTCATAAACAAAGTAACATACCTTTGCAGGAAATCTCAATCAAATTTAAAAGCATGTATTTTGGTGTTTGGCTCTACAAAGTTATTTGTTGTACTTACCATAGGACAAGGCTATCTATCATACTGTAAATTTTTAGTCTTCAGTTTGAATTTGCTATTCTTGAGTTGTTACGTAATTAATTTTTAGATTAAGGACTTAGTTTGGATTTTATAAACAAACACAGTAAAGTCTCATGAAGTTTTTAAAAAACATAGTTGCCTATTTTTTTTTCTGGATCCTCCGCCTTCTACACATTTCATCGTATTCTAACCTTAAAAATATAAGTCCCCCCCAAAAGGTTCTAATTTAGAACCTCAAGCAAGAGAAACAAACGTCCCAAAATGAAAACAACCGTCCTAGAAGATGGTACAGAAACACTAACGGTACGCTCTAAACTTATCGTTAATTTTATGGGAAGGAAGATACAGATTTCATCTTATTCTGTCCTCCAAATATACGTTACCAAAATCCTCACCCAGAGCCACAAACGAGAGAAAACAAGCGCCTGGAACAGAAACACTCTTGGCAGAACCTAAACTTTCCCTCGCCAGCTAAGGATCGATGGCTACTTTTCCTTCGTTATTAAGGTTGATAAACAGGGCGCCTTAATTTATTTACTTAATAAATATTCAGCAGGTTTCGCGCTATCTTCCGCGCGACACTGCGCCTATAATGAGAGTTGGTGTTATTAAGCCCTCGCTCCCTTGATCCCCTATGACAGCAATTAAAGCAAATATTATGAACCTCTTTTTTTATACCTTTAACACTTTAACGTACAACCCGTAATTGCAGGCGCCTTGCTCTAAAGACTGTGCTAGGGTTCATGAAATTTGTGTACATTAATTGGCCCGATAAATTATTCCGGACACCACACACCTCACCTCCCGAATGCTAAAAAGCCGGACTTAATTTTGCCGGACCGCTTACTTGCTTTTTCGTTAATCGTTACCGCTATTAGGAGTCATTAAAGTCGTGTATTCTTCGCCGTGAATGTATTGTCGGGGCTTGGGAATCGATAACCTTGTGTTTACTCTTTTTGTGCTTAAAAAAAGTTATATTTTTAAACATTGTTTTTCTTGGTTGTGTAGAATTTGTTGGTAAATATTATTATGTAAATTAACCGATTGTGGTTTATTTCTCGTTTACAAAATCGCTTATTATAAAAATGGGATCATGTGGAATTACGACAAACATACTATTATATAATTGGTTGATCAGTATTTTTGAATGTTCGTTATTAGATACAAATAAAGTTAATAATTTTAGTGTAGTTTTTATCAGATTGTTAAAAATGGAATAAAATATGTTAGACATATCTGAATATATCTGATCATAAATTGCTACTACATTTTTTTTAATAATCATGTTAAACAACTTAGGCTCCCGCTGCCATTTTGATTTCGTGAATGTAATGTTAATCCTATGGAATTTCAATTATCATTTTCAAATCTATTTGAAATAAAAATGTATCAGAAAAGTGAAAAGTAATGAAGCTTTCTGCGGAATTACATTTTTTTCTTCCTTAAGAATGAAAGTAATTCTTGATTAAATCACAAAAAGATATTTTTTAAAAAACCTGACCTACGATAACATAAAATGTTTCAAATGATACGCTAACGTTTTATTTCAAAAAGCTTTGTTTATCGCTTATAATTTTATTTCGTATTTGGAATTAATGATGAATATGTTAATAGAGTACTGAAAACCTAAGTTAATTATGAACTTTATACCATTTTGATTCTGTGCATATTGAAATTCGTATTATAATTATATATAAAACCGTCGAAAAGTATTTTCTTGTTTTTGAAATGTTAGAAATGCCAGATGATTTGAATGAACGTTTCACAGTTCAGGAATAACTGATCAAAAAGTTTTTAAAATAATCGTATGACTGAATGGTGATATAAAAAAATATAATAAAACTTATAGTCTCTGCAACTGGTGATTCAGCTGAAGTTCCTACTGCAATCTGTTACATGTATCCCTGCAATTTCTTTTATGTCGTAAGTTATTTGAAGACGGTGAAAGATCGTTAAATAATTGTCATTTATATATCATTTGTCACTGTGGAAAACAAAATAGTCAACTGTTTTCCTGAAAATGATGATGAGTATAGTCTTGACAGGACCATCTGCACGCTTAAAAGTATTTCACGTGATTAAACGGTTAATGGAATATATCAATAGGTTATTATGCATAGAAATTCTATAAAGAGACAGATAATAAAAAAATAATAATTACAAAACAATAATTTTTTTTTTCCCATTTAAACGAATTATTTGTTTCTCTAAATTTTAATATGCAATACTTCAGAAAAGCATGATTCATGGAAAAAATTTTACATTTATCATTTTTTAAAATTAACCTGTTTGCGAAAGTCTCTTAATTTGGATGTACGGTCAAGTGACAATAACAGTATCTGAGTTCGAAACTCATTCTTCTTTCCACACCCACGCAGCATGAGACGTTGTTAGATTTAACGTACGGTTATCTCATTATTTCACGTGACTTTCGAACACAAAGTATTTCAGTATTTACTTACACCTTGCTTTTATATGAAAAGGGAAATTAGTTTAAATGTAACTAGTGATAAATAATGAATCGTTGAAATAATGGACCGCGCAATTGTGAACACACAGTCAAATAATGCAGGAGAAAATGTATTTGCCATGCAACTTATATCATCTTTAGATTGCTATTGCCTGATATATACGTGTGAGTATGTAAATTAATATTTCAATTCCAGTCAGCAATGTGAAATCGCGTTGGCTTTGTCAAATTTAACCTGCTGGAGTTTTCATCATTACTTAGGATTAATCTTTGTGGAAGGGTATGAAAGAAATGTTATTTATTTTTAGCAATTAAAGGAGAAAAATTGGATAAATAAATTAATTCAATAGAGTCCTTGAATCCGTTTTCTATATTTTATTTTGCGACTTTTCCATGGCTACATGGTTCTGATACCGACAATAACACAAATAAATCTTCTACGCAACTGAATTCGAACCGCGGAATTATGTATTCTAACAATATTTTATTAATTTTTAAATAGTTATTATAAACTTAACAATTAATAGAATAAATTATAAAAAAAAAAACATTAGATTGGAGTAATTAATCCAGAATTTCTCTACCTAGAGCACTCTCTGTGTATTAAGAAGGCAAGTTCTTGTATAATATTATATTTGGCGCAATATGATCATATGATATCACCAATTCGAGGCAACATTGATTAGCCAAAACAAATTACTACAGGATATCTCGAACTTGTGATCCCACCAACAGGAAATTCAATTATATCAGTAAACAACCCTTTTAGAAAACGGTTTTAGTCAAGAAATTTGCATTTTCATTTTCGAAACTTAGTAATGGGTTGTTTTTTTTAAACACTGATAAAAAAAATTTCGCGACAAAACCACGTAATTAATCTTTTTTTTTTTTTTTTTTAAATGTCTGATGGTATGAATTTTGATGTTTGATATAATTGTTTTAAAAAATTTAATAATTTTATTTCAGAAAAATAAATTACGGCCGAAATTTAGTTTCAAGCTATTCGTACAGTTTTGAAAATCTCATTCGAGCTCATTCGTTTTTAGGACGCAACAATCACGTATTTCTAATAACATCTATTTCGGCACCCTCCGTAAGAAAAGGAAAACAAACATTCAGAGTTAAAAGATCACATTCCTAATTTCATCCTCTCATCCCTTTTGCTTATTCCAAAACATCATTCCATTTCCACCCTCCTTGTACACCCCTCCATTCCATCAAATGAGGGAGCCTAGTGTTATGTATATATATAACTTTTTTTTCTTCCCTCTCTCATTTTTAACATGGTATTTCCGCTTGGGGCAGTTTTTACTCTCCATCAGAACAAATCTTTTAAAATGGAAAGAAATAGGGAAGAAGTTAAAAACAAATGTTGAGAAAAAAAAATAAAGGAAGAGAAGAGAAGAAATATATCGTGTATCTGAATTTAATCAAATTGCTCCTCTTGAATCATCTATTAGAAAAAGGGGAGGGGAGAGGAGAGGGAGATAATAAGAAGAGAGTCTTCACAATATTTATTTGGTTGTTTTTGTAAGAGGGAAGTGGCAGCAGTCGTTCCGTGTACGATCAAATTCTTTTCTCTGCTGTCTATTTTAACATTAAAAAGGAAGAAGAGGTTCCTAATTTGTTATTTTAAATCAATTCTTTTTGTCCCCGATTAGGAAATGGAATGTGATTATGATGAATAGATGTTCTTTGAATCAGTCCGGTTTTTTTTTTCTTTTCCTTCGGCTTTTGTTTAAATGAAAGCTTGATGAAATTTAATTTCTTTCATCGGATTTTACAGTGCAAACAAATTAAATATCTAAACGACGGTGGATGATTATTTTGATTTCGAATTATACCCATCCTGACGTTTTCGTGAAGGATTTTTAAATACTTCTCTTTTCCTTAATTGCAAACTTAAAGCATAATTGTTCGAATGTCCTTTCTCTTTTGTCGTATAATTTTTCGAATTTATGCACATTATTGAATTATTTCCTACTAAAGACTAGTTTGTTCTAAAAATTATTCGTATTTGAAGTGCTCTTTCGACGTTTCTTACTTTTAGAACATTTCCATCGCATGCAGATTTCCCCCTCTTATTTCTGGTAATTGCTCTCTGCGAAAGCAGTAATAGAAACATTTAGGCTAATATTAAGTTAAAATTCTATTTTATTAATTTAACTGAGCATATTATTATTTCATCTTTTGAGGTTTGCAGGATTACTATATAAATGAATGAATTGATTTTGAAACTAAAGAAAAAGTCTTTAAAAAAAATTCAGGTATTGTTATTAAGCTCTCACACACATATAATCTACGTGTATTAAAGTAAATACATTAACACTTCATCATAAAACTTTATTACTGAGTATTAAATTTCCATTCTTGAGGAAATTATCGTTAGGATACGCAGAACACCCCATTTCTTTATTCATTCGTTGAGAGCTTTTTGCGGTAAAGAAACTGACCGCAAAATACACATTAATTCTTGTGTAACCGCTTTCATATCCGCGTAGATTATCTTACTTCACTGTTTTGTATACTCTAGAGATTTGCGTTATTTAATACAGTCTCCAATTACTATGTATTGTCAAATTTAATAATGAATATCTGAGATAATGTATCAATGTTATAAACAGAATTTAATGCTCTTTTTAATTATTAGTGCTTCTTATTCTTCTAATGTAGTACATTATTAATTCGAATTAATTGAAGCTGTAGCTCGTCAGGATTGAAAAAAAAAATACATAAAATGAATCTAAATACATAGCTAAACACATTGTACAGTAAAAAATTCATTATTGTTGAAAGAGGAATGAACCATGTATGTACAAACTTTTTCGAAAAAGTCTTGATAGCAAATTTTAGAAAATTAAGTTCAGAACTGGTGAAAGCAGGCATGTAACGTAAACGCCAAAACGTTTACGATAAAATTTCGGAAAAGAGTTCAGCTACGACATTTGTGGTTGACTAAAATAATAGCCCTTTTGGTGGTTTTGTGGGTGTTATTAAACTGTCTCCCAATCTTTGTCTGATACTCGTTATTTGGCGACAATATAATAATAGTAATTGCTTATTCATTTCTGTTTTGGTGCTGCCTTTATGATGTTATGTTAGTCCCTTATATGAATGTCTTTGGCGTAACTTGCATTGGAAAAAAACTTTATTTCTGTTTGCTGAGTGAGAGTATCTTCGTACTAAAAACGCGTGTTTCATTTCGCTTGGCGTCGATTTATTGTTCTTTTTACGATCTTTGTCGTGCCTTTAACTTATGCAAATGCTTGGTTTTTCTGCCTCTGTGCTTATCATTGAATGAACTCAACCGCTGGATTTGACCGCTGAATGTATAAACAGAATAAATTGTGCAGGTTAAATTGATGAGGTCTCTTTAGTTTTTATCACTCTTTCAGACATTTTCTTGAATTATTTAGTAGTCAAATCTACTTAAATCAAATTTTGTAGTGATTGATGAATTTATATGGTTGAATGAATATTGTAAATGATCTTATATGTAGGTAGTACATTTTGCCTACCAATGAAGGTTGAGTGAATATGGTTATACCATTCGTTGAATAGTAAATGTGCTCTAATAAATTTTAAACAGTTTCATGGTACAGAAGTTCATTTATAATTTCAAATTTCTAGGCTTTGGATCTTATTTAAGTTTCTATAAATGGGTTTTGTCAACTATAAAAAATTCATATTTACATTCAATTTATACGTCATATAGTAATGGATACATTAATTATTTAATGCTTTTATGCCAAAAATTTAAATATTACAAAACTCGGAATTTTTCATCAACTGGTGAAATGTATCTCCTTAGGCTCAGGTCGCGGCAGCTTAGTAGGTTATGGTAGCGGACTCTCGGCTGGCGGTTTTCGTAGAGTTATAGGTTCGAGCCTTGATACCACTAAAGACCTGCTGATGCGCGTTAAATCGGTCGAGGTTCAAAGTCCTCCCGTTGGAGTGATGTTGAAGTTAGGAGAGGAATTCCCAACTCTGGTGTCGCCCTCGTCACTTGATTGAGGTAAAAAATTACGAGGTCTGTCGCCAATAGCCCTCGTGTTGCTTCTGTTGCGACTTGAAAAAATCAAACAATATATCAATTGAAAGTTGATGGTATGAATTCACGTCTGTAAGGCTTGTTCTCCTTTGTAAGAAATGTTGGATTATTACCAGGACTAGAAAAGTGAAATATCTGATTATAAAGAGTACTTTTAAAACTGCTTCTAGTTCAAGACTTATTAATTCGGTCAAAACTATACATTTCTAAAAAGCAATTTCAACCTGAAACGATTTTTGAACACCGATAAAACATTTTACAATCGAATCAATGTCGAAATTTAAAAAATATACATGAATCGCATTTATTTCATCCTAGATTTGTAACTTTTGTTGTTGGATAAAGAAACAAGAAATTGCAAGTATTCTTGTAGAATCAAGTACCTTATATATAGAACGGAAATCTGTGTAACAGCCTTCTCAATGTTCTAATTTCCCTATGATTTTTTTTAAAGCTAAAATATTCTATCGTTGAGCAATGCGTCCGTCCTCCAGAGGGCACGTTTTATTGTGTCTGCGCCCCAGGACTGCACGTTCCTTTGTTCTGATGAAGCGCGACAAGCAAATCAGAGCCGCGGAAAGGGAGAAAGAGAAGACAGGGAGACGACTGGCCGATGTCCCTAACTTGATTAGCGTTGGGAAGGGACCGACCACATTATTGGATTAACCGTCATTAACACAGTCATGCTAAGCGGGGGACGCCGTAATACGGTTTTATTTTCTCCCCATGCTCCTGTTTTGATAAAAGTGTTAGTTAAGGCTATCTGCGGGTCGTTGTTTAGTTGGGTTGTTAATAAACAGAGAATAGTTTTTCTCTATCTCCGCTTTGTATTAACAGATTGTTGTTGACTAGATCCGCATTTGGTTGAAACCGAGGGAATACTTTATTAAAATAATTAGTGTGCTGAAGAATATTTAGACTTAATTAGAGTTTTTGATGTCGCTAATTAGAATTAATTAAATTCCAGTGACATAAAATTAGAACAAAAGAAAAAAAAAAAAAAATAGAAATTTGGAAATAAATTTGTGAGGAATTAGAATGAATGTTATAAATTATTAGAATTTTTAAATAAGGTGTAATTAATAATTAAAATTCCCTGGCGTTATAAATTAAAATTAATAAAATTTGGTGTCAAAAACAATTCTGGTTATATCCTGTTTTGTGAAATGTATCAGTTACAGCTTTCCATGGGTTGTTGTTTTAGTTGGGCAGTTAATAAACATATAATGGAGTTTTTCTACTTCCCAGTTTGCATAAACACACAGTCACATTTAGTTGCAAGTCACGCTACTTTTTATTAGATACTTCTTAATTAAATAATTAGTGTTCTGCTGAATGACATTTAGATGTAATCCTAATTTCTGATGTCTTAAATTAGAAATAATTAAGCTCTAGTGGCGTAAAAATGAATGTAATTACAATTCTTAAAATGTAATTAGAATTTTGAAATTAGAAATTATAGATACCTATAATTATCTCTGTCACATAAATTAAAAATAATAAAATTCTTATGTATAAACAGATTGTTGCTGACAGGATTCGCATTTTGTTTCAAGTCAGGGCTGGCTATATTTAAATGATTAGTGTTCTGAAGAATGATATTTAGATGTAATTAGAATTTTGGTACCACAAATTAAAAATAACTGAATTTAAATGAATTCGAAATAATTAGAATTATAAAGAAGTATAAAAAAATAATTAGAATTCAAACGTTGAAAAATTCATCGGAAATTGGAATAGAAAATTTTGAATTATTCGAATTTTGCAACGAAAATAAATTATTAGTAATTAGAATTTTGAAATAAGAGAAATAAATGATTAAAAATCTCTCCCTAGTCATGAATTAAAATAAAATTAGGTTAACGAAAATTAGAAATGCTCGGAATTTTGAAGAAATTAAAATTTGTTAAAGTTTTATCGAAGAAAAAGATAAATAAGATTTTTTTTTTTTTTAATGTAAGGACATTTAGTGAGAATTCTTTCATAAGAAATTGTAAATAATTCTAATTTGGAAATGGAAGTTACAAATAATTCTAATTTGTGTGTGTGGGAAAATGAAAACTACTTAATAAAAGAGTTAGTTGATTGGAAATTAAGAAGTTATCAAAAAATAAGAGACGTTAGAATTTTGCACACACTACATTTGCAATTGGAATTCTGAAATAAAAATATGATGTTCGTATTAGAAATGAAATGGCGGGAATTCTATTACATTTATGGAATGGCGGGAATTCTATTACATTTATGGAATGGCGGAGTATTCTATTTCTTTTTTGTAAAATATGTTATTAACTTGCACTTTATATTGGTAAATTTTTATTCTTCCATTTGAATTTTAGGTACTTTTTGTTTTTTAATTTAAAGTAATGAGTAACAAATTATTTTTATTATATTCAATCGTAATAAAAGTAACATTTTTGAACAATTTTCCTTAAAAAAATGTACATTTATTTTCTATGTATAATTTTTTCCTTTAAAAAAAGTTATTGTTATGCGTTAAGTGTAAATAATAATGGTAATAATAATAAAATATTTTGCAGCATTAAATAAACAATAAATTTGTAAGAACTTACGTTTTCACGAAATTTTAGATCTGAAATCACAGCTTTGTTTACCAATAAATTGAGATTAAATTCACGAACGAAGTAAAGGGAAATGCGTTATACACCAAAAAATTATTTTAACAAATGCTGTATCACAGTTCTAATAATTTAACATTTAGTTTCTTAGCTTAACAATAATAATTCAATTTTGTTGCACTTATAAATAGCACTTCTACCTTTTCTGTGAATGAGTTTTATCTTTGTCCAAATTTAGAACCGATCACAATCCCATGACTGGATAAAAACCAACATCAAAGAATGTCATGTTATACGATTCAAAATCTCACATCATCATAACATTTTTTTAACCGAATCAACGTTAGATCTAGAGCGGACTTAGTTCACGATGACCCTTTCATCGAAAATGATCTTTTCCTTGTTCGAAAGGGTCAGACTTGAAATATCCATAAATAGTTCCATTGTTACCTTGAACCTACGAACAAAGGATTGAGTGAATATATCAATGATGGTTAGTCATACTTATACCTTACTAATTGTTTACAACGTGGCAGGGACCTTTTCCTGTCTAATAATAGAATCACAGACGATATATTCGCCAGATACAGTGTCCAATGGAACATTAGATGGGGGTCTTTCCCCAGGGGCTCTGACAGGAAGGGTAGTCCAAATGAAAGGTGGGGTGTCTTAATGAAATCCCTTTTGCCTAGCCCTGATGGCGTTATTAACGCTAGGCCGAATGCCTTTCCCTTAATCAACATGCTGCTTAATTTCATTTCCATTCCTCTCTTTCGGATGCTCAGGGAACACCATTTTCCACCCCACCGATTCGGTGGAGTAACTTTCCTCTGCTAGTTGCGAAAGGTGTCTTTCAATGCGAGTAAGGAGGAGGATATTCGAATATCCATTTAAGTCTCATCATCTACCATTTCGATTGTGAGGTTCCTTTTTTTTTATTGGTTTTTTTTTTTTTTGTAATAAATTATACTAATGCATATGTCTTTTAAAGCAAGAATGTTTTGTTTTAAGTGTTGTCTTATATATACGAGGTGTGATTATTAAATAACGAGATTGGCACTGCTGCAGAAGTACGCATGAGCATAACGACAGCTGTTTAGCGTGGAGTCTTCTCTTTCGAATTCAGTGCCTTTCGCTTCAGTAAACAAATCCGCGTACCCGTAACCTTCGTTTTTGCATTAGAGTTAATTGTTTTGTTTTGTTTTTGTTCCCCCGGAAAAAGGATAAGCGAGCAGCGAATTGCTGAGAAATGTCACACGAAACTTGGTAAAACCATTACTGAAAATTTATTGAAAGAAGTGCATGGCAATGAATGCTTATCAAGTATTTTTTGAGTGGTTTAAGCGTTTTCAAGATGACCGAGAAGACGTTGAAGATTTTTAACGCCCATGTCACCCTCCCCCGTCAAAAACGGATGACAATATCGAAAAAAAATCGAGATTATGTACTCTGTATAATGTAAGGTACACCAGGACATGGTAGAAAAATGTTAAATGTTTAAAAGATACGCTTTTAATTCTAGATTCAAAAGAGTTGCCTTCTGATCGGATATATTAATTCGGGCAATATATAATAATTTTGCCTTTTAATCAACGATTAATGGCGGTGATTTAGAATTTCTTTAAATTGATTCAAATTTGCCGAGTTTTTACATTATATACTTGTTCGAGTATTTATTTTTTCTTATGACTTTATTGCTTTTATCCCTAAGTAAAAATGTAATAATTATTGTTACTTACGAGCGAAAGTAAGTAAATTTATATAATTTTTTAAAACGTTACATGTTTCATTAAATTAAGGGACACAAAATTAAACGTTGATCCCTTTTAAAACTCGCTAGTAGCTTTGCACTTTCACTTTTTTTTGTGGAATGTAGTTATGTCATCTATAATATCTTAGACAGGAAGTGCTTTGCTTTTAAAAATACAATCATTTATGGGGGGGGGGATATTTAGAATTCAGTCATTCTAGACACTAGATGAAATCCGAACCAGCAGTTTAAATTAACTCATTTCAATTCCAGTGGGATGACAGATTCTTAAATAATGTTTTATCTGTGCAAAATATAAAACACTTCTTTAGTAGAAATGCACTTCAATTGTTAGTTAGTTGTTCTATTCTTCTAACGATCCTAACATTTAATGTATGCCTTTTTTTTTTTTTTTTTTTTCTAATTAGGAATGAAGAAAGAAAGCGTCTAGTACCCTTTAGGTCACATTAAAAACAATCGGTCACATTTCCGCTATTGGGGTTTAATGATTAAGAAAAAAAAAGAAAGAAAGAATGTTAATGGAACGGACGTTGTTCACATTGCGACTGTGCAAGAGCTACTGGAGCACCGTCCATCTTTTATCGTGTGCTTGAAGCAACTTGCGATACTCTGTGCCCTTCGTTTTCTGTCCTCACTAATGGGGTTTTCTTAATGCGCCTTACCCTCCTTTTTCTTATTCATTAACAGCCCCAAAGTGCTTCCCTTCTTGGGAGGGGTTGGAGAGCGGAGTGAGCGGGGGCAGCTCTCCTCTTAAAATAGATTTTCGAACCTCCTACGAGCGAGGGAGACGTTTCCGAAATGAAATGGACTTAAAACGGGTGACGTAGCTCCTGTCTTTAATTAATGAAAGAGGATGTTTTTAATCGCTGAGTGACTGTTTTTTTTTATTATTCTTTTTCCCTTTTTTCTCCCCCTCTGTCGGAGGGTAATGGGAAGTAAGACGATTGGGGAAAGGAAGAAGGGAAAAATGAGGGAAATTCTCTTTTAAAGTTACTTTAATTTAATAAAACAGCTTTTAGGATGTCGTCGGGAATAAAAATAAATTTTTTTAAAGGTACGTTTTTTTTTTATTTTAGGTTTTTGTAGGGAATGTATCATAGTAGAAGGGGGTTTTATATAGAAGGGGGCGATGGACGAAGAGAAATTTGTTTTACTTAAAACCCCGAAAGCAACGGCGTTCCGTTTCTTTAATAGAAAATGGATCGATAATTCGGCTTTTGGTTTCATTTGCGCAATTAAAGAATCGGGAAAATACGCGTCTTTGGCCATGCATTATGCAACTCTGAATGCATTAGTTACATTTCTTAATTTTACTGAATTGAAAGATCTGTAAGAATATCTAAGTTGTTGTTTTTTTTTAAAAAAATTCAAGAGGTAATGGTTTTCTGTTATGTGTAGATGCGGTTTCTTAACATTATAATTTTAAAATATCTGCAAGAAAACTGAATTAATTCTTTTTCGTGGTTTTTAATTTTTTAAAAAAAAATTTGGCTTTTGACTTAATTTGCATAATTAAAAAAAAACTTAAACAACTTTTTTCTCCATTGCATTATGCATCTGTAAAGCATTAATCAAGCTTTTTAATGTTAGCGAGTAGAAAGATATGTAAGAACATCAAAGTATTTTTTTTTTTTTTTTGAGAATTGCAATTCATTTTAATTTGTTTAATTGGAAAACAGTTCGAATGTTTTATTTATTTATTTTTATTCAGAGTATAACTGATTCTATGACACTTCACATTTAAAAGCATAACAATTTTGGCGCCATGATTTATTTTAAAATACAATTGATCTGGTGTTATATGTTTGATTATAGGAACATAATTACGAAGTTTATAGATAGTAATTTTAACTAACGCTTAGTTATAACGAAAGGAAACTTTCTGGTGACATTTATTTAAAAAAAAAATCGGATCTAAGAAACTTTATTTCAAATATATGTGTGCTATATCCTTGAGACTTATTTTTTGTCACTTTCTTGCAGAAATTTTATTTATTATTTATTATAAACTGAATAATTTTTAAAATATATATTTTTTTTTTATCAAGCAGAGATCAAACTTCTTTATAAAGATCTGGAACCGTATGTTATCAAAATATTCAGCATGTTTGGAAATAATTTTGCACACACGCTGCGATGATAGCGAATTCCTCGCGTTAGCGCTGAAAAAATGAGCGGTGGAAATATCCTGCAGTTAGAAATCATTCTTATACTTAGAGATTTCAAAATTGAGGGGGAAAAAAAGAGAGAGGGAGGGAGGAAAAAAAAACATAATCCATCGCATCTTCTTCACAAAATCGAAATTAATTTTACCTCCTAACAGGCGGGAATCTCCCACTAGCACCCATTGTGGTAAAAAATAGCAGCAATGTTTTCGTAATCGAAGCACGCGCATTATTATATACCTTGGAAAAACATCTGTGGGGGCGACGACGCTTCAAAAACGAACGTTTCATTGCATTTGCGCGTTTTTTTTTCCTCAGACACGCAGAAATTGGCGAAATTAGACAGAGAAATGAAGATACTGGGAGGTGGGAGGGGTTGGCAAGGTTCTGCACGTGGCATTTCAGTCAAAATCTGAATGTGACAGGCTTTAGCAAGTGCACTTCCTATTGTCCCTTCATCAAATTGAAAGCGCAGGACGACAACTAGATCCATTTTCTAGGATCGGTTTTCATCAACGCAGCTAGTTTCTTTTACTTTACTTTTTTTTTTCGTTCTATTTCTTTTCGTGGTCCACCCCCCTCCACCCCTGCAGTTTCTCTCAACTTTTTTTTTTTAGTGCTTACCTCTCTCTCTCTGTCGTTGGGAAAGAGAAAAAACGCTCTGAAGTGGAAAACTAGTAGAAACGATGTAATTGAGAATACGAGTTTGAATTCTATACCTTAAGGTTGCAGTAGAGAACGAATCCGATCTCTTTTTCTTTTTTTTTTTATTTGTCCTTTTTTTTCCCCACTTCCTCCCCACCCTAATCCAGAACTTTCGCTTTTCCCGCTTTTAGAAAGGGGGAGGGGGGCAGATAATGCTTTGGGGTTTTATCACGCAAAGACGCGTTCCTCAGATGAGGTGTTCATGATTTTAGTGTAGTATTACACGAGTTTGCTTAAATCCTCTATGAAGTCTATACAACCTTAAAAGTGGTTTTTAGAAAAAGCTTTGAGTATAAGTTTCGCGGAGTCTTTATCACTTTAGTTTATCCTTCAAGAAAATTTTTCAGTCTTTGATGGTATCTTTATAACATTCTCTGCTTATCTTTTCCATTCAGATAATTTTGTTATTGCAGAATATGTTCGTGGGCGTTTGCAAATTAGAATTTATAAATAGTTTTAGTATTTATAAATTATAGTATTGCAAATATGCATAATTATTGAATTTTAATTCCATAACTTCGTTGTTATAGATTCAATGAATTTTGTGTTTGGAATACTGACCACAAAATATATTATTTTATTAATGATAATCAATTGATTGTGATTAGAATTTGGTAAAAAAAAAAATAGGTATTGAATCAAGATATTCGAAAATGTTTATGAAGATGTAATGAACTATTCGGTGATGGGAGGTGGCAAATCTTAACAATAGATTTACGTAATCTGTGAAGTGGTATATTATCAATTGCAATTATTTTTGTATGTCCTGAATGGTATAGTATAACATTCTCTACAAAGTAATTAAACAATCAGATTGGTTAAAAAAATTGGTTAAATTTTAATTCCAAAATCTATTTTTTGTTTAAATAGTTATTATTTTCACAATTTAGTATATTAGAAAGCAGTGGCATAGCGCCGGACAGGCGTATGGGGATTAGGACCCACCCCATAAAATTGTGAGCCCCCACTATAAGGATTGCATTAAGTATATTTGAAAGCAGTGGCGTAGCACTAGAGGAGATATGGGGTTGTAATCCCCACCACCACTCCTTAAAAATTGCTATATACTGACATTTTAAAATTGAAACTTTTTATACCGAAATTTTTTTTTTCAAAAAAAATTTAATATCCGAAATCTTGTACTTCACTAACATTCTTTTCACCTTGGAAATAATCAATGTTATTTCATATTTATTTTGAGATGCGAGTTGAAGTGGAATGAACCCTCTTGAAAAATTTCTCGCTTCGCCACTCTTTGGAAGTAATCAAAGAATATAACTTGAATCGAGGAAGCTTATTTATCATTTAAAAGTAAATGTAAATTTTTTTAAGTTCCTTTATTTGCCAAATATTTTAACTGTATTCCGAATTTGCACATTCTAAATGATTTCTGCCAATTTTAATGCATTGGCTTTTATTGCTCTTCTCCTCTTCCTTTTCTTCAACAACATATGGGGGGAAGAGAAATGTGTTTTCCAATTAAATTACGAGTACTTTCTTGCAACAAATTACAGCAATACTATGTTTGATTATTGAAATAACATGAAAGATTTACAATCGTGTTTGTCAAATTTGATAACTATATTTCCGAAGTGGAGGAGATTTCTGAACTGAGAGAAATGTTGATTCTTTCTCCGGAAATTGTCAAGGAGGGTCACTGAACCCTTAACTTAACTCCCACCCACCACAGCACCCGTCTCAAGTGAGGAATGCTGATTAGGAGGGAACAGCTGCAGAAAATGGAACCCTTGTTCTTTGGCTGATTAGCAATTGAGAAGTCAAGAATACAATAAATATCGTTATGTTATTTACCATATCGATGGGTGCCGATTTTGTCCTGTATTACATTGAGTTTTTCTTGTTGAAAAGTAACACACTTCTGAAAAGTTATTACTCATTTGTGCATTAGCTGTATTGTTTCCTTCATTCGAACGTGAAAGATATTTTACAGTGATGACGTTTTTGTGGTCTGTATTTTAATATATATTGTGAGTGTGATGTAGATCTATCAGTTTTCAAATTTAAAAAAACAAACAAACAATACTGGCTCAAAGATGGAATTTTCTTATTGTAAAATACGCTAACTCCTTAATAGAAATAAGATTCTTTTAAAGACTATTTCACCTCAAAAATTGTAGTTGTAGAATCAAAATCAAGTGTAAGCAAGAAAAAGAACTCACGTAAATAACATTTAAACAACCAATTTAATTGTTCATAAAATTATTCTCGAATTAAATTACCGGTCAAACATTATATGTCCATGGTCCAATCCTAGATATGTAAAATTTGTTTAATATTAACTCATAAAGGCAAATGCTGCTATTAAATTAGATGCCCCCAGGTGTTATAAATAATAGATACAAATAAATTTCAATTTTCACTTCATTTACAAAACACTCAAAAGAAATCTGCAATGCTTAAAAGTAGAGAGATTAAAAAAAGCAGTGAAATTACATTGAATCAGAACAGTGTAGAATATCAAAAATCTGGATTAGTTTAGAATGGGTAAAAACGAAAAATGAAATTAAATAAAATATACAGAAAATCAGCATTGTATTGACCAAATCAAATATGCATCATATTTGCAGAGGATAAAAACGTCTACTTTGTATGCAATAGAAATGCCCTTCAAATTGCATTTTCCATGCAGACTGTAGTATCGTATGTCATTTGTCATTTTTGATTGGAAGTATAATGTTTGTAACACTCCCCCTTTCCTTACATATATACATAGCTGTTAGTAGATTTTAATTTAGAAAACGATTCTCGGAGAATACGTAAATTCAGAACAAGTAAACAAAAAAAAATTAAATTCTTTGTGCAGACCTATCCGATTTAAAGGGAACCGTCTTAACGAGGTCATACTGTATAAAAAATATTTAGATACAATTCTATCTTTTTAGACAAACAATTTTTTTCACTTGGAAGCCACAGACGGTAGGTGGTGAAACAAAGAAATATTTCTCATTCTAATACTGAGGTAGTAATTATCAGAACAGGGGAGCTTGGAGAAATTATTGCAGCTATAAAGGCTCTAAGAGCGTAACTAATGTTCTAAACTCTCTATTTTTCTCTCTCTTCTCTAGCAAGCAAGAGAAACAAATTTAGTGGTCTGTTTTCTTTACGTCACAGAAAGTGGGGACCAATCTCTGCTCGCAAGCAAACAATAAAAATGTTCCACCCGGGGGCTTCTTTCCAGCATTAGCAAGCACCTATACTGACGAACTGATGATAATCATTTTGACTAGAACTAAACTTAAAGATATACAACCTGCTTTCAGAATTTATATGGCTAATTTAAAAGAAGACGTATAGACGTATAAATTATTGGTAAATCTGAGAGTTAGGTTAAAAACCATTTACTTTTATACCCACTATAATTCTCTTGGTACCTTTGTTTAATTAAAATGTTAACAGTCGCTAGAAAATGTCAATTCGAGGTTGAAATGTTTTATGATTCTGTTCCCAATTGCACTGCACCTGGCCGTTCCTACCATATTACTTGTTCTGCTTTAGTCTTGTAGCATTGCATATTAAAAGCAACAGCCGGGCATGAATATCCCATTTAATGTCTTTTCTTTTGCCTAGGTGTCCCCTCTCCCATTAAACTTCTGTTATTAATAGTTAATGTCAATGCAGTGTCACGGAATGCTTAGGCACATTGGCATAAATAATTGCCTGCTTTTATTTCTGTCTTTCTAGCATTGCTGCTATAATTCCTCTTCTGCACACCTCTCCGCCCCTCTCACAAATCTAGATTTTGCATTTGTTAACAATGCATCTCATCAGTTCGGTTGTACATCCTTCTTCGCTTTCTGTTCCTTCAACCATTGGTGGAAAGATTTCAAAACGAATGCATTGAAAATGCAAATGTCATTGATGGATCCCGCAATCTTTGTTTTGGCAGTGAGGACAGTAAATACCCTTATCATAAGGATAACCAAGGGAATGTTATTATGAATAATGCATGTTTTTTTTCTTTACTTCTGAGGGGTGGAAAGCGCGGACCCTTAACCTTTAAATTGCGTTCGAGTGTGAAGTCTGTCTTTTAGTCATAGTCATCGATTCCTCGTCCTGGTGTCGGGTTTGTTTACGGCTTCTGGTATATTTCTGTCAGATTAACTTAAAGCGAGGCTCTTTTGGGATTTAATTTCCCACGTGGCAAGACTTTTAAAACCGTCCCCTTCTAAAGAATATGATCAAATTCAAATGCTTTTCCAGATAGGATAGTATCCCATTATTCATTTCAATTCGTATCTTTTTAACACATCATGCGGGGCTTTATAAATTTAGAAAACTTCATTATAGATTTTTCTTTATTTAGTGTCAAAGACCACGACCAAAAAATTTGAAATATAACAGTATATATAAAAGTCTTATGTTACTGAAATAAGTTTCAGCGTACTGGCTCTTTATAATTTAGCAGCAATTCTTAATTTTTTATTTTTAAACTTTCTTGATTTGTAATTATTTTTTAACATTTAAGGAAGAAAAACCACATTCAGCATTTTAGCATAGGTAGCAAAATATGGAACGTATTTTACATCGGAAAAAAATGGGTTGATTCAGACAGAAAATAATGTGATAAATTAACCTCCTCTATAGAAGATCGCTAAGTCAAAATACATTATTAATATTAGTTAGAATTTTTCGATCCAAAAAAAAGTGTTTCTCTTGAGTTTCCTTTAAAAAAAAAAAAATAAATAAACACTACGCGATGACAACTTTAAATACACTATTTTTTTCCCCGTAAACTTATAAATTTAAAAATTAATTTAGCTTCAGAGTAAACGAATAATATGTTTACACACAGGAAAGGTGGAAGATCGATTAGAGTATATGAATTGTATTTTTACACCCCCCAGGGGATGTGGATTCCAATGAAAACGAGTAATCCAAATAAATAAATTGTCTTCTATATGGAACATATTTTGTATCGAGAAAAAATAGTGAAAATGTATTAATGTTAGAATTTTTCTATCTGAAAAAGTGTGTTCCGAACTTCTTTTTCATTAAAGACTGCAGAAAACAACCTTAAATATGCAATTCTTTTATAAAAACACATAACATGAGATATAGAATTAATTTAGCTTTAGAGTATATAAATTATATGTATACAAGGAAAAAAAAGGATCGATTCGAATTCTAAATGAATAATTTATTTAAATAAACTGCCCTCTATGTCAAAAGATATGGTGAAGTATACGTTGCTTTTCTTTGTCCATTTTTTAACTTTGTGCAAAAAAAGACTGTCTTAATTTTTCACCAAAGAGTCGACTTTTTAAGTTGGGGAAAAACGGATGACAGTTTTCTTTCCCATTCTTGGAAATGGTGTTTAATCGATGACGAATGCGGGGGAAGGCGTGTTATTTTCTTTCTTCTGGCAATTTGCCTACGTACTTTTTAATTGATCCCTCGCCAATTATCATGCAGACTGGATAATTACGTAGATTAATTTTTGCGAGCATTCGTCGTCGGCGAAGGGCCTTCGTAGCTGGCCTTGGATGACCACTTGATTGATTGTGCAATTTATTTTCGTTGACATTGCCGCTGGAGGTGATAAATTTAATGGGATTGCATTTCGTGCAGTCTCCCCTGCCCTCTTCTATTGTGTAAATGTTCACTCTCTCTCTCTCTGTGTGTGCGGAGGTACAAAAAAGTTTTTTTTTTCCTCTTTTCCTGTTAATTTTTTTTTCAGATGCTGTGCGTAAATATTTGTGATTTATTTGGTCGTCTGGTTGTGTAGTGCTTTCTAGCGAGCAGATATGGTTTGTTGATCGAAAGTGTTAAAAATCACACGACATATCACTGTAGATGAAATATAATTGCTTTGAAGCAATTTGTTTTCCACTCTTTTTTTTTTTTTTTTCAGAAATAAATAAGTGAAAATATGTAGTATAGCAATATATGTTACTATTTTTTTAAAATCTTTTTTCCTTCTGTGGATCAATCAGTTCGTCGCTGTAATTAGAAGTCCGAAAAGTAGCCTTTTTTTAAAAAAATCTAAAGTGTTTTGAAAATTTCAAAAGCTTCTAAGTTTTTAAAGTGTTTTCTAAAGTATTAATTAGGTTAAAAGGTTTGTTAACTTATGCTACAGTTAAAATTACAGTTAACAATTACTTTTAAATCCGCGGTATGTTATATTTATTGTCTCTTGTTATTTATGCGAGTAATTATTTTCGTTATTGTAAATTTATGAAAATTGAGATTTAAGTATTATGTAATGCATTGCATTTTCAGCTATGATCGACTGTTAATTAAAATCTATAGATGTTATTATTTTTTTTAAAAAAGAAGTAAATGAAAAAATTGAAAATGTAGGCTGGTATTTTTAGCTCATCGGTTAATTAAACTAAAGACCGAAGTGTAAAAAAATCATTTTGATTTTGAAATATTACTATTTTTGTGTATATTATTTATAGATTCTGCGAAAAAAAAATCTGTCTTTTGGAGGAAAAATGATTCATTTTTAAAATATTTTATTTGTATCAATTTCTTCCAATTCGATGAAACCATTTGGCAGTCTGCTTGCATAAATAAACGTCTTTTAATCACGAGTTGCATTGCGTTTTCACGTTTCCATTATGGCTTTTGCGAATGAGTGATTTCCTGTATAATTTTCCCTTGTCTCAATTTACTTTCCCTCTGAATAAAATTACATTTTTAACGCTAATACTACCCTCTTTCAGTGTTAATTTTATTCAAATTACTTTTTCCAGAGTGATTACTTTTCCCTGAATTAGTTTCTGATACCCCGATACTTATTCTTATTTATTTCCCTTTAGACATGAAAACAAAAGAAATTTTTAATTTTGTCAAGACGCATGCACTCGGTATTATGCAATGTTTATGAAACAGTGTTTCATTTTCCTTCTCTTTGGTTGTAAATACTCAATTATAAGTAATAATGTTTCTGTTTTTCTTATTGTTTCCTTATCTTTAGATTTTTTTTTTCTTTATCTTAATATCCAATTATTTTAATAATTCCTTTCTAAAATTGCAGTTTAGAGATTTCGACTCGTTTAATATTATGATCTCATTTCATCAACTCGCTTGTAGACCTTGAACATTGATTAGCTGAGAAATTTTATCAACATGCATCAATTCTGTTAATATCCAATTATCAGAATTTAGTAGTACGTTATCAGAATTCTTAAGGTATGTCTAATTTCTTATTGTTTGTTAATTTATCTTTTGATTCATGAGAGCCCATTTTTATTAGTTATCCTAACATTAATTTTTGGTATTAAACCAAAATTATTGTGAACAATTTGAATTAAAAGGATTCGCATGTCATTACGTCCTACAAACTTAGCCTTCAGTTTTCAATTAGAAGAAAATTTCTTCTGTAATTTGTAATTTAACTGCTTTGACATTGAAAGTTATTATTTTTTAATTATAACTAATGTATTAACAATGATAAGAAATTCTTTTTAACCTAATTTGCAATTTATTCTTTCTACATTAAATTCTAAGCATTTATTTTATGATAATGTATCGATATAAATCCATTAAAACATAAAATAACGATTGTAAGTTAATTCTTGTAAAATATAGGTTTTATGTGGTTATTAAAG
Source organism: Nephila pilipes (assembly GCA_019974015.1). Lineage (NCBI taxonomy): Eukaryota > Metazoa > Arthropoda > Arachnida > Araneae > Nephilidae > Nephila > Nephila pilipes. The sequence continues at coordinate 541,286 of BMAW01129302.1, read as the reverse complement.
CAAAGTGTAATCGACAACTATTGAAAAATCACCGTTGTTGTCAAATTGTCGAAATAATTTCCAACCCTGTAATAAAATTAGATGGTTGGTACAAACAAGAATTTCAATTAATTTTGTATAAACAATTACGCAAACCAACTATTAACCCAGTTTCTAATGCATTATTTATTTATTTATTATTACTTCAATTTATTTATTTCATTCGAGTCTTGGCAGAAGTTTTTCTCCGCCAATTTGTTTAAAATGCTTCATTTTTAGTGTGGCCGAAACTGTGACATTGTAAATTACTGCCAGTATTTTAGAATTACTTTGTTAATCCCTCGGTCCAATTTTACTGCCAGAAAAGAAAAGAAAAGATTTCCGAAATTAATTAGTCTAGTTACGGAAAACATCCCTTAAAACAACCTCTTCTCCATTCCTCATTATTTTTTAAATTTAATTTACTCATTTTACCACAAGGCTTAGCAATAATCCACCACTGCAAAGTTTAGTTAAAATGTTCTACTTTTAGTTTAGTGTGACCGCAACCGTATTCCCTGTTCCACCGTTGCCAAAATCTTGCTTAAAAATTCCTCTAAATTATTTGGCGCGTTAATGTGAGGAAGAACAAGGTTCTGGGAAGCACGTTCTCCAGTTATTGCCGAACGGTAATAGCTTTTAACCGATTTTCCTTGCTTTCACTTTTGCCATCGAAGCCGCCACAGAGAATGCTGCCATCGATTGAGTCATAACTGCTTTTTTTTCCCTTCTTCATTCTTTTTCTTTCTTTTTTTGGCTTCTTCGGTTTTCTTTATTCGCTGATTTTTCTTTTGTTCCAGATTAGCTGCGCCTAGTTCTTTCATTCTCTTTTCTTGCCAGTTACTTGTACAGACTAATCGAACAATGAATATTTTCCAGCTCCAAGTTGAAATCGTCTAAAATCGAAAGTTAAAACATAAAGAAATTCTGTAGTTTTGAAGTTTTGTTCTGAGATTTTTACCAAAGATTTATTTCTCAGTTTGTTTTGACTTCCCCCCCCCCCCCAGTATCGATTTGCTTTCGAAATTTACCTTTCAAAACAACAGTGTAATTGGTGAGTCGACTTCTCGATGAAAACGGTTTGCTTTTGTTTGAATTAAAATCGAATTCTCCCCCTCCCCCTGAAATTTCTTTTTTGTTCTGCTTATCGACTTTATTTAAATCTTCTGTACAACACCAACTAAAATTCTTCGATCATTAACATTTTAAAAATATTACTCGATTTTAGGTAAAAAAAAAAAAAATTACTTTTTAGCATCACTGAATAAATCTTTTAATGGATCTCCAAAATTTAAATCAGTGCTGATCTGTTTTGAAAATTAAGTCTGCGAAACATCATCAACGCAATATCGAAAATTAAGAATATTTCTGAACAAATTTCTCTGATAGAAAAAGTTCACATACTTCCATCGCCTGATTAAATGGAAGTTCGATTTTTTTTCGTACCAAAAAGACCACTTACAAAATCTTACTTTATTAGGATTTGCATTTTGTTAATCATGTCCGTCGTTCTAATCATGTTATATCCACTGAACTTTTTAAGCCTTCCATACAAAAGTAAACAGCTAAATCTATTGGAGAAAAAGTGCCAATCTCTGGAGAAACATTTTTTTTTTCCCTTTCCGGATAGAAAAAAAAAAAACGCAGCAGTTATTGCTCTTATTTTTGTTTTAATCGATTAATTTTTTTTCCTGCAAGCAATCGGTATCATATTTCATTTCTTATAATTTACATTTTTCCTATATAAAAGTGGGAAAATGCGCATTTTTTTTCCTTTAAATTTTCTAAAGAATAAACATTTCATTATCTGATAAACTTTAATGAACGTTACCTGATTTGAATTCCATTGTTTCGTATGATGCAAAGACAACCATAATGTAAAGTGCAAGTTTTAAAAATTCATGTATTTCTTGATCAACATTTTAATTTTCTGTTGAATTAACTTTATTACAAGCATTTATTTAGCTTGCTATGTTTTTTTTTTTTTTTTTTTAAAAAATGTGACTTTCCAGTTCAGAATTTGTACTTGAATTTTAAATCACTTCCTATCATGTCATGGAGTTGAACTTTTAACACACTTATAGCTAACGTAATTTTTTTTTTTAGTCTTAAGTTTCAAGACTAAAAAAAAAAATAAATATAAATAAACGTTTTTAAAAGAAACTTTTATTTACAGATGGTTTATAAAGTATAAAAATAATTTTATGAAATGCAAATTAGTACATAATTTATAAATCTTGTGGCACTAATACATTTTTTTCTCATATAAATAAATAGCTATGGTATTTAATATATCAGTGATTATCGAGATATATTTGTGAAGCGCTTTTAATTTTTACAATAAAAAAATTATTTTTATACCATTCATTCCATCTTTTAATAAAAGTTTCATTTAAGTGTCTTTTTACTTATATTTATTTCTTAGTTAAGGTTTTTTTTTTTTTAAAAAAAAAAAATCACACTGGTTTTAGTTCCAGAATTATTTGCTTTACTTTTCTCCGAAATCAATATCTTTAGATAACTCACTCCCATAAATAAGTAGCTTTGCAAACGATGACGAGTTTTCTTTTATTTATTCCCACATGAATTTATCGGCATTTGAATTTGTGAAGTAGTACCATCATAGCTTATTTAGTATTCTTTCAAGATCCACAGAAACAAAAGTTATAATTTTTTTTTTTTTTTATTATTATTTTAAAATCTTCTCATTGCAAAGCTCTTGCAAAGAAGTCGCAAAAGTATTATTTTTTTTAATAATCCTCCAACACCACAGATATTTAAGAGTTTTAAAAATTTTACATTTATATTTTTCTACCTTTTTTTTTTTCATACTTCACTTTTCCTTTCATAAGCTCTTAAGGAAAACATTAGAATAGATTAATTCAACTTAAACGAATGATGTAGCAGCTATCGTTTTGCATTTTACTTCCCATTTCGTTCTCGTTTTTGTGATTAATTCTTTCTTCAACTTCTCATTTTTAAAACCCCAGTTGTAAAGACAAAACGCTCTGGCTTTTATAATCGTAATACTCTTTCTTATAAGCCTCTTACAATTTCCTCTGTCAGAAAAAAAAAAGTACTGTATCAATGTACATGGAGTGTGATCTTTTAAAACAAAAAAGACACGCATAAAAATATTCATGAAAAAATATATATATGCCAAGACTTAAGCCCTACTCTTTAATTTTTATTTTTATTGTGTAAAAAAAATTTTTTTTTCGCCTTATTTGTGAGCTTTTTATTTATCTCCGTATCGAGAATATCTTGGAAATGAATGAAATAAGGATTAATAAACCTTTTCACTTTTTGATGTTGTTCTGTTATCTCTCCTTTGCTTTTTCATTTCCAGACTGAAATCAAAGAGTTGCGTATCACTTATGCATGCACATTTTCCCCTATGGCCGCCGCGTATAAATCCGGGATAAGTTTGAAAAAGAAATGCGCTGCTTAGTTCTGAGATGCTTCGTAACGAAGACCTCTGGGATTTTTGTGTAATGATCTTTTCTGTTTGTCGCAGTGTCATTGTTATAAGAATCATTTTCTCTTGGGGGCTTCTTTTTTTTTTCTCTGTGTATTTTCCTTCACCCTACACGATGTATTTTTTTTTCTTACAGAAAATTTCACGCCTTTGTTACTGTTGTCATTGTCTAACTAATCATTATCCAAAGAAATAGTTATTTCATATATGTATGCCATTGCGTTTAATTAGTATTCATTTTAATATTTAAGGACAACAGTCGCATTTTAATAAAATGCCATTTTCAATATAGCAAGAAAAATAATCTCGGCAAATGATTCGATACATTTGATTGCATATCATTTTAGTTATAAACTTTTATGAATTATATATTGATTTAAATATTCGATGAATTTTTTTTTGCAAATTATTCCAGAGTGAAACCATTATAAAAAAAATATAGTAGTGCCTCATAGTACACACCATCGGAGTTGATATTTTGTCCATTAATAAATGTGCCCTTTAATAAGAGGTAAATACATATACTGTTCATTGGAACTTGGAACAATAGAATTGACTCATTTTCGGAGATGTCCCTTACAAAAGGTACCACTGCATATTTGATTTATATTAATTAAAAAAAAATTTTAGTACAGACTCGGAATATTTTTTTTTATAAAACTCGCAATTATTTCTAGAAATTATGAATACATTTTCAAGAGAACCGCGGCTATAAAAAGTAAGTTGTTGTTTTTTTTCCCACGAAAAAATTAATTTCGCATCTCTGATATATTGCGTCAAATTAATTATGAGATTAAATTATACAAATAAGTGATAAATTACGAGTGAATAATTTTTCCTTCTCTAATTTTTTTTTTTGAGCAAGCGAAATGATTAATCAAAATCAACCTTAATTATCTGTTGTCAAACTTGATTTTCCTTTAAGAAAAAGCAGTTTTGTTTGTGTGTGTGCTTTTTTCCCCCATCAAAATTATATAGTCAATTTCACGAGAGAAAAATCTAATCTAAGTTTAATCAAATCCAAATTAAATCAATTCCAACTCGCATGAACAATTGCTGTCCATTATCCACCAAGAATACCATTACACTTACTTATTTATTAAACAAAGTTCTGCGTTCTTTGTTTTAAAATGGCCCATTTTTCGTGCAATTCTTACCACTAACTATCCTTTAGAACACTTTTGAATTCTCATCAATTAATCTAAAGCGATAGTTCGGCCTTTTATTTTCTCAGAGCCATTAAGAGGGTGCAGATATGATTTGGTGGGAATTATCGTTATCATCCATCAAAACAGAAATAACACCATGATTATTTGCCATTATGGTTTTACCAAAGGTACGACACGATTTGGAGCAAAAGTTCAGAGTTGGTAATCTAGTCCTTCACAATTGGATTGATTAATGTTTGAAATCAGGTACAGTTTTTGAAGAAGGGAAACATTCCCTAACCAGCGAGGAGGTAACTGATTGATATCTTTTAGATTTTCAATTTTTTCGAATGAGTTTTACATTTACAGTAAAACATAGTAAGTAATACATGCCTGTTATGAAAAATGAGGAAAATAGATTAAATATAAGTTAAAGTAGTAGCTGAATTTAATATTTACTTCATTTTTTTTCGGCATCTAAACCGCAATGTATTGATTAAAATAGCTTCCCCCCAAGTCAATTATTTTCATGGTCACGCCACGAGGAGGTGCATTAGTGGTCACCTCGTACCTGTGAGACACACGACTGACTTTTTACTATTTAAGATAAACTTTGGGTTTTGAATAAATACAAAAATCTCAGGACAGACATTTAGTGTTCTGAAGTTGTGTTTATACCACCCGTAACCTGTCGTGGAAAAAGAAAACACGTACTGGAGAGATGTGCCGCGACCATTACAGTATTAGTTTGTGTGTGTATTAAGGTTATAAATATATATTTTCTATGTTTATTTAAAGACATCGGTAGATTATTTCTTCATCGTGTTTTAAGAGGATCTGGTGATTTTTCTGGAATATTTGTTGTTGATATACCTATAGTATACTTTTTCGGTAAAGCATTCGATATCGTTCAGAGAACCGCTGAATTTTACTGGAAAGTCACTAATTATAATGCATTAAACAGCAAAAGTTATGAATTATTGTATACAATTTAATACAATACACTCATAGTATCAAATACACGGAAACAACTAAAACTACAAAAAAGTACAATATTATATTGATAACCAACACCATTCCATTAAAGTGGAAAGCTCAAAATAATTCTTCGCGAGGAGCAGTAACCGATTTATTGGCAGCGCCGGATTATAGAGTGTTTTGTATATAATTATGGAAAAAAAAAACTATATTAAAGTTCTAGGCGGAATCACTATACTTCTTATGAAAATGGAAGGCAGAATTCAAAGCTGATTTGTTTCGATAATTCGATTAATTTCTTGCAAAAACATGTATAAACTAGAAATAAATCTTGTCTAGACCGTAATCAAAGACGGTGTTGTCTTATTGTTCGGGTATTTTTATTTTTCGTGAGGCAGTGTACCGGTTTTCGAAACTGAAGTGAGACGATTAGAATTTTTATAAACAAACAAACAAAAAGAGATTTCGGAATTCTGACTCTGGGGGCTCCCATTATCTAAAACCAAGATTCCAAACGAGGGATTTGTTCACATCATGTTGTAAGTTCTACCTCAAACCAAACTGTGTGGTCGCGTCTCAGAAAACTCGCTTTCTGAAATACTAACCTATGGCAGACGCAAAAATTAGAAGAGATAAGCAGCCGACGAGGAACTTTGTCCTCATTAATGAAGTGCAGGTGTGTATAGAGCAATAAGGTATTATCAGTTATCGCAAAAACCTTGCCCAAGCGTCGCTCCTTTTTCGTGCATCTACTTTTGTTAAGGAGTTTTAACAGATAAGGTGACTTCAACAGACCAGACCTATTTTGCAGTCGCTCTCCTAATTGGAATTGATAAGTTCCTGTAAAATTTCGGATCAATAATAATACACTGTTTCCTTTCACCAAAACAACCCCCCGGATTCCGTGTAGGGTGATGAAGGCATATATTCCACAAACCGGATCGCCAGTGCTTCTGTGAGTAATTTGTGTTTTTTTTTTTCTTTCTGTCGCCGAGTGATAATAAACTCAACTTCCCGATAAATAACGGACTGGTGTGTTTCTTACGTTTTCGCGCGTCCGGATTGTTGCAGTAATCCAAGGGTACTTCTTTGGAATAATTCTGTTCAGAGAGTTGAGTTGTTTACCCTGCTGTTATAGTATCTTTCGAGTATCGTTTGCGCACTGATAGTGTATTTGAATGGATAAATCTGGCATTTTGACAGTTATGATATTGTTTCCTCAGACCACTCGAGAAAGTTCGGGATTGTTTACGAGTTGGGTCGCAGTCAGTGTTTGGGAAGAGAAGCGATTTTATTATTTAATTTTAGCGTAAACTTGTAAAACTATTTTAAATAGCTAAAACTTTTTAAAAAGTTATCTCTGCTATGTAGGGTGTGTTTCTTATTGGTAATATTAGACGTTAAATAAATGCGTTGTTCTCAAGTATGTTAAAATCTCTGATCCATTAATAATCTGTTGTATTAACGGATTAGTGCTGCTGTCACCTTTAATACGTTAATTAATTTTTTACCGTTTGAATAACTATCATAGAAAATATGCACAAATATATATGGAATTGTTGATTTCGAACTATTATTAATTAATTGTTTTTTCTTATATTATACTTTTTTGTATTGAAGTTTGTATGATACTCGCGTATATTGTTACTTAAATTCTTATTTTGATCTATAGTTCATGAAATTGATAAATTTTGAATTAATAATGGAAACTGTAAGCTATTTAACTATTATTATCCTTAGAGACATTAAAGGTAAGGGGCATATAATATATATATATATATATATATATATCGAAAAAAATCATTTAGAAATTTAAAACATAACACTTTTTTCTATTAAAATATTTGTTTTTGGAATTGAATTTTGTGCTGGTAATTGTATTATAAACTAAAAGTGATATAGCTGTCGAAGTTTTTCACCATAAAGATATAATGACCACTTGTGAAATTAAATTTACTCTGAACCAAGGTGTTATCAGGTACAATTCCATTTTGTCGTTTCATTATCCCCCCCCCCTACTTCTAAAATAATGACTCACTTATTTCGTTGGTGAATGAAATCTTCCTTATCAAAACAGTTAATGCTTGTGAGTTTCTTTTTTCTCTTATATTCTCAAGAATAATCCGTAAACATTATTTGGGTACCTAAAGTAGATAAGTAATTTTTTAAAGGAAAGTGAAACTACTTACTTTGTTGAAATAGGTGATTAGAAACGGCCTTTCTCCTATTATGAAGATCCTGTTGGTAATTGTCTGCTGTTTTTGTATCCAATCAAATGTTTTTCACGGAAATCCTATGAAAACTTATTAGTTAAGAAAGTTTGAAATAGGATTTTTATAAACTGTTTTGTGTTATTCGATGCGATTCTACTGAACTTTAAATCAATTAAATTTCTTATTTATCATTACGACACGGAACTATTTTAATATAGCATTCCCTCTATAATCCGGCACTTCACCAATCCGACCCTATCACGAACAAACCTTACGGACACTATTTTATGCTTTCTACTAAAATAGAATATTGTAGGTTATCAATACAAAATAGTACTTTTTTTTTTAAAGTTTTAGTTATTTTGTGTGTTTGACACTTAATTGCGTGTTTGGGTATAAAACTTTATGCAATAATACATTGCTGTTGTGGTTTAAATGCGTTATTATTAAAGATTTTCCAGGAATCTGGTGATATATGCCGAATTACCTAGAGAGTACTGTAATTCGAATATTTTAAATAATTTCCATTTTACTTGGTTAAAAGAAATTATATCCATGAAAATGTTTATGGTATACTTTTATGAAAGAAAAGATTTTCTAGACAAATAATTGATATAAATTATTTTCATGACAATATTTATTGTATGATGTCGTAAAAGAAAAAAAAATATCCCTTTACAATTGATAAGTAGTTAATAGAAATTCTTTTCGTGAAAATATATATAGTATGCTTTCGTGAAATCAAAGATTTTCTATTTATGTCAGATACGTAGTTAATAGAAAGTCTCTTCATGAAAATGTTTATTCATGAAAGGAAAGATTATCTCTTCACATCAGATATGTAGTTAATAGAAATTGTTTTCAAGAAAATATTTTTAGTATTGCTTTCAAGAAAGAATGTATACTATAAATCTGAATGCATCTGAATGAAGGAATGTTCATTTCAGATGTGAATAATTGTTTACTTTGTTGCCATTCATGTTTGCTTAATTTTTATGTCGAACCTTTAAGTTAAAATGCATCTCAATACTACATTTATTATAATTTCTTAAAAAATTGTGAGCCAAAATTTGGAAAGGAAATATTCTACTTTAAAAATTGCCAAAAACTATTATTGAAATAAAAAGAAACTGGTTTCATGTCTAACCCGAAACCAACCAAATAAATAATCGTGCACGGTACACATCTTGATCTTTCACGCTGCATTTACCTAGATAATCCACAAAAAGGAACTTCCTCCCACTCTTACTACAGCCCACAAATTATGAAAAATCTTCTATTTGTAAAACAAACCTTAAGCTCACAACGTGTGATAATCAGATTCCGAATTTATTTACACATTGTTTATTTCCATACGCATTCCTCCGGGCTTCGGTGATCCCCAGCAATCAGTTTTCGCTTTATTTAGATCTGATTCTGATATCAAAGACAGACGCTTCTGTCTTTTTTTGTGTGTGGTATAGTAGGCGGTACGAACTAAAAACCAAACCAGATCCGTCTCTATGTGAATGGCTTGTATGAATTACGTCTGAGCAGTTCGTGAGGATTTGTATTGTAGGTGTTCATGTCCAAAGCGTTCGCTAATGACGGTGCACATCCGGTGTCGATACAAGATGGCAAGACAAGCTATTAAAACAATGCTACGACTTATCGACAGTCGGTGCCTTTATTTCTTTTGATCCGACCCTCTGAAATTGATTTCCAGTTACAGGCGACTCGTTTGTTGCAATTATGGGATCATCTGTGGTTTTATTGTGGATCTGTTCTTGCTTCCGGTGAGGGTAGCCCTGTCTGGTTAAGAATCAACTTTAATTTTTTTTTTTTAAAGCGGGGGTGGGTGTTATTTAAGTCAAAGGGAAATAACTGAAATGCCTTTGATCTAAGCAGTTTAAGTTGCACTACATCGTGATCTGAAGTTTCCGTAAGGAATTAAGTTAAAATTTTGAGTTTGATAAAACTTTTCAAGAGGTGGCTCTTCGCAGGAGAGGACTGTATACCATATCGTTTTAAAAGGAGTTTAAATTTGCCTTATAATGTTAGCGAGTTCGAAAATTCTTTTATTATTATGTGCTATTATGTTCTTTTGAGAAAAATGGCGTCAACAAAAATGTGTGGGCATAAAATAAGGGATACGTTGTGTTAGACTCAAAAGGTTGACATTATGATTATAATAATTATATTATTTGCTTAATAAGGTATCGCATTTACTCTTATTTTTTTAATATTTAATTTGATAACTGATTTTTATGACCGAATATTCTGTTTTCACTCTTTTTATTGTTAACATTGGCAACGTTTTTTGTACTTAATAATTCTTTGTTTGTGAAAATAAAAATGCATTAGGAATTTGAAGAAGGTATTTTCTTACCTTGATAATAATTGCTTCTGTGGAACGGGAATGCGCTTACTTTACGTTAATTAATATTCGTTTTGAATAATTCTACTTTTTTTTCGAAAACTTAACAGAAAAAGAAGATGGAAAAATGTTAATACATGTTGAAATGAAATTAACAAAGGTCGTTTCAATTTTTTTTTATGTCTGTTATCTGTGATTCTTCTCCATAAACTCTTAAATAAAACTCCAGTTCTTGGTATCAATATCCTTGAGGTTTCATAAAATCTTTTATTTTCGCAGTCGCGCGTGTTTGCCCTGAAAGAGGTTTTTAAAAAGTGATAATTGTGTGATTTCAGTTGAAGCACAAATGAAAATTATCTTCTAATCCATGTCTACCACATTCATGTCTAGCGGCTTATTAAATTTTCTTATATTCTAGATTGGGATTTGTCTGCATTTTATTTAAATTTTGTGGAAGTGAGACATCGCGAATTATCTATTTATTTGGCTGATCTGTTCCTTCTGTATTTTTTTCCTTTTCTGTTAAGATACTGTTTTCCTATGATTTGGGTAGTCTCATACCTCTTGTATAAACAGTTTGAGATTATCGTAATTCTCACAAAAGCTTAATAACTGAATTTTGATACTTTTCTATTTCCATTTTCAATAGCTTTGATTTATGATAATAATCGAACTACTTGTTAATCTAAGCTAATATATCGTCTAATGTGTGACGTGAAACGATTTACATCTCCTGGTCACTTAAAGGTATACTTAATGTTCAATTGAACCATTGTAATTATTTTGAATCTTTTTTAAGAGTTTTTTTAATAATTGTAATGTAGAATTTTCAAGAAAACCGAGACTATTTGACAAAAGGGAAAATGAACTTATTTTATGTCCGCTTTAAATAATCCTCATTTTTTAAAATTAAAAGTAATAAAAATCATATTTTAACGTTAAAATATCTGTAAACTTATGGAAAAATGGATGGGAAAAAACATTATGGAGGGAAAAAAAAACATTTATATGCATGAATAATTATGTATGAGAAATTAATAAAATAAATAACTGTATTTACATTTGTAAGTAGTATTGGTACATCTTGCATATAATTCACTGCATTTATAACTTTGAAAGTATGTTGGTTACTTATTTTCGTAGCATTTGATATGTTGAACATATTTATTATTTCGAAATTTGAATTTTATAAATTTTTTTTAAAAATTTACAATTTTGTGATTTTTAAACCCTCTCTCCCGCCCTCCCATAATTTTTATAATATTTAAAATTTGTGAGTGTTTATCAAGAAAAAAAATTCATTTAATCTATTTTTAAAAATTAAAATTTCATGATCCGAATTTCATCAATTTTTATATAAGTATTTTATAGTATTTAAAATGTGTGAGTACTTGTTAGGAAAAAAATTACGTTCACGCTGTATTGGGAAAACTATCTCATTTCATAATGTGACGCTATAGATGAAGTAGATTTTGAGGAAAGTGCACCATAATCAAAATATAAATAAATAAAAACCATTTTTGAGAAAAACGCAAACACAGATATTTTTTCTTTTTAGCGTGGCCCCTTTGTTTCCAATTTGAAAATTTAATTTCTTTGGTGTTCTATTTATTGAATTCTCATAAATGATGCTTGTATGAAATCAGCCAAGCTCTATTTTTTAACAGCAACATTTTTGAGGTCACAGTTACCGTGACTATTTTAGATGCTCTTTTTTAAGTTTGTGATATTTGGAATTTTAATAAATATAGGAATGTTTCTTTCGCTGCAGACTAAGAACTAAAGCTATGTTATGTCATTCGATTTTGTTCATTTATTACAAGATACAAAGGCTCAAGAAGTTATTCTTATTAGTTTATTTGTGAGCATTTTGACACTCTCCACCGCTGTAACTACTTCAAGTTATACATACACGTTGCATAACAGTTATTGAAAAAATATACATAACAAAAACAGCTCAGGCATTCGTTTACTTGGAGAAAAACAACACTTAACTTTTGTCACTTTTAAGTTCAAACTTGGCGTATCACTCGCTACCCGATACCACTCGCATGGTCTTATCTACCAACCGAAATTAAGAAGACAGAAAGCTAAAATGAAGGAGTGGCGGAGGGGGGGGGGGTGGAGGAGGATTTCTTCGAATTCCATTTCTTACCGCATCAATTATCACCACCCTCACATTCATTCGTCGTGAGATAAACGACCAGTTTACGCCCTCGAGTTTTTTTTTTTATTATTATTCTGCTGCTTTCCTTTTTTTGAGATGAGGGTGGCTAGAAATATTCGGGGGATGCAAGAAAGTTGGATTTTCCAGATCCCTCGGCAGTTTGACCCCTGGGTGAGGATTGTGGTTGAGGCACCCCGCCTTCTCACTGCGAGCAGGTCTATTCGGTCTGTCTGGTTGAATGTGAAGTAGGTTGACAATTACACCCGGATCAATTCCTGGCTATAGTCCGTTACATTTTTACCAGGACCAAAACAACATTCGGGATATCTGAACAACGGATTATAAAAGTACAAGTGAAATGAAGTGTGGATAAGTAGCTAAAAATTTTGTTACTGTTTCTGTATTTTTTAAGAAAAAATATCGCCCCTCGCTACCAAAAGGGGAAAAAAAGAAATCATTTTGTAGGATATAAGATTGTTTTGTTCAATAATTTTTTCAAAAAAAAAAAAATTAAACAAATTAATACAGGACAGTGACGTAGCAACGGGGAGGGAAATATGGGGGCGTGGGTTACAACACCCCCGTAAGGATTGCTGTGTACTGAAATATTAATACAGAAACATATTTGTACTGAATTTTTCTATTTTTTTCTGAAAAAAATTAATATTTAAAATTCCTAATTTCAAAATAATTTTCAGAAAAAAAAATTCTATTCACCTTTAAATTAAAAAAATTAAATTTGAGATTAATTTTGAAATATGAATTGATGTGAAATAATCCCCCCCATTTTAAAATATCTTGTTACGCCTTCGATATACAATTATAAATCGTCATTAGAGTATAAAGACAGAATCTGACTTCGATGGAGTTACCTGCATGGACAATATTCAGAATTATTTACATTCCTCTTCAAACACAACTTTAAATGTAATGCATGAAGTTACATAAATTCATGTTTAATTAAAAAAAAAAAAAAAAAAACCATTTTTATGAATATTACTCTTTCATTTTGTGATATCATTTTTTTTTAATATTTGTAACTGAAAGTTTTCTACATTAGCGTTAAAATTATTGTGTAAAAGTTTTAAAGCATATTTCATAATTAAATAATAGTTTTAAAAAAATCTCAGTTCTAATGCAACCAAATACGATTATTTAAGGTTCATAATACATGCTTAAAATTCCGAGTTATTATTATTATTTTAAAAAACTCGAGATTCTTAACTAAAAACATACATAAAAGTAAAAATAACCGATTTCTAATTATTTCTAAATAATATTTTCTAAGCAATTTATGTTTAAATTAATATCAGCGAGGAATTTTGTTCGAGAAATATTTTGCTCAGAATACAATTACTAATGGAAGCCATTTCTAATTTACGATATTTATTTTAAAATTGGTATTTAGAGTTTTTCAACCCTTTCTTTTAAAACCAGTAAATTCTCCCCCCCCCCCTTTTTTTTTTAATGCTTTCTTTCTTAAAGAATTGCATTCAGCTGTTGATAACTTTCTGTTCTAACTGGTTTAAGGTTTCTGTCTCTATTCTAAATTTGTTGCTCAAAATCACGCTTGATATTGCAGAATACTCTCAAAGTATTCTCTGTTACTGAACGTTGAAGAATAGAAACAGTTTTCTCCTATTACCATTGTGAATAAAACACGTATGTTAGAGAAAACAAAGTAAATTCTAGTTTAATACAAAACTTGTTTAGCCGAAAAATATATTACAAAGAAATTCCACTGTGATTTGCAAGGGTTTATGTTAAGGGGACTCGAAGAAGAAATAGTTTAAATTCTCTCTTTTTCGTTCTGATTTCAACCGCAAAACAACTAATGATTGTTTTATTAAGGTAATAGAGACATCTACGACATTTAAAACTTTGCTCATTTTATACCTTTATTATCTACATTGGATGGAATATTCGAGTTTCAAAAAATTTTAAGTGAATACATTTTTTTTTAATTTTTTGATTTGAATGTCATTTATAACCCTTATACAAATATTCTGCAAATACTTTGTTTGTAAAATTTGTGTTTGTTGAGGGGAAAAAATTGCGTTCTCTTGTTCAAGATTTTTTTTTTTTTTTTTTAAAAATAAAAAAAAAGCACAATTTTTTATTAATAATATTTTGGAAATTTTACAAGTTAAAAAAAAAAAAAAAAAAAGAAGCTTTGGGAAAAATCTAGGTGAAGATGATTTTTCTTTTTGGCATGACACACGTTTGTTTACAATTCTATTCTTCAATTTTCTAGCCATTTATCTATTAAATTATCATAAATAAGGTATATATTATTAGCGAAATGCCCTCAATTTTTTAGCAGTAAAACTTAACTGAAACTGTTTTTTTTTTTTTTTTTTTATCTTAAGAAATTCTAATAATTTCATTTAAAAAATACGATTTTCTATATTTTGTTACATCCAAGACCTCAATTTCTTGTGTCATTTTTATAAAGTGCATACCAGCGATTACTTACAGTGTAATAAAATTACCAACAAACGACCATCACATGCTAAAACACACAAATGTCCTCGTACGTCAAAAAGTCCTACCCATTGCGAAAGATTTAAAAGTACTCTGGAAGACAAGCACCAAATTCCTCATTGCAAATTGTTTTTCATTTTTTAAACGTTCCCCGCGTTGGGTAATTCCTGTCTTAGAAAGCATCTCTTCTTCTTTTCTCTCAGAGACAATACCTGCCTAATGTAATTTATCGTAAGTAGAGGTCGCCCCTACCTTGTCAGGACCCCCACGGTTTTAAGAATTCGTTAAGGGTAAATACCAGAGCCGTCGTTCATTTGCGACTCTGACTTTTCTAAGTCCTCACCCCCCCTCCTTTTGACCCCCTTTAAAGAGTGAGCCTTTGACTCGAAATGAGTATCTTTTAAAGGTGGCACTTTTATCGTTTCAAGGAGTAGTTCCCATTCTCGTAAAAAATCGTAAATACTTTCGCAGGTGTGCACTGAAAAATCGATCTTTTTTTTTTTACTATTTATTTTCTTGGGAGGGGGAGGAGAAGTGTTTTTGTTGTTTCTTAGGCCATATTCGTTACGGTTTTCTTTTCTCACATTTCTTGAATATTTAGCGAAGTGATTTACTTTCGTTTTTGAACTGTGAATCAATCCTGTGGGGTTGGATCTTTTTGAGAAGGTTAAGTGGGTACTTTTGACTTTGAGAGTGATGCTCTGGCTTTATGTTACTAATGAGGCAAAATTAGACCTAACTGCTGTGTTTGAAACAAATAAAGTTTGTATGGCTGAGTGAAAAAAAAAAATTTTTTTTTTGGCCTAAAACATTTAACAAATTGGATTAATTGCATAGGAAATTTCGGTTAAATACTTCACCAGACTAGAATAGACATTATTGGAGACGAATGAAATTCTGTAGTATTGGCTTTTCATGAAATTAGAAGCCATATTCCTCTGTTTTCTTCTGCAAAAACGGATTTGTTAAGGATAGGAACCTAGGAATGTTGGAGCCTTTTAACTAGAATCTTCGGATAATTAGGATCCGATCTGTACGAAGAATTTTTATAAAAAAAAAAAATGGCAAGCGATCAGCAAATTTCCTTAATATTTGTTTTTACCTCCACATGTTTTTATCGAGTCGTGGGCTCGAACCCTGATGCCACTAAAGACACGCCTTGCATCTAGGCTGATGCACGTTAAATCTGTCGAGGTTCTAAATCCTTCCTTTGGCGTGTGTTGGAAGTTTCGAGTGGGAGATGCCAGCTCAGGTGTCCAAAAATGTGACCGATGTTAAAAATTAGGTAGTTTGTCGAAAATAGCCCTCATGTTGCTCCTTAGTTTGACGTTCATAAACACTCACGTATTTTTTAAAAAAATATTTTCTTTATTTAAATCTTCTAACAACCATACGCTTATAGAGGAAAATGCGAGAAAATAAATTTTACAAATATTCTAAACAAAATCAACAAAGCCTTAGTTACATCTCGTTTCACCATTGACGGTTTTACCTTGTCTAAGTGGGGAAAAAAATACCTTCCATAAATATTACTTTCTCGATTTGTTCAGTATAAAGATGATTTTTTTCTAAGTATGTACCATTTTATTTTATTTTCTCCCTTTTTTCGGTCAATCTGGATTTTTGATAATCCATAACTGCTCTTGTACCAATTAATTCCACTTAAGAGTTCTTTTACTCTATTTGCTTAAAACTCTTAAAGGAGGGAAAAATTGATTTCTTTCTTGCCTTAAATTCTATTCATATGTACATGTTTTTGCTTCTATTCAAATTTCTGAAGCACTTATTTCATTCCCTTAAAATAATTTTACTGAACCTTATCTTAGAACTTAAACCTGAAGTCACTGTATAAATGATGGGGTACTTAAAATTCAAACATAAGTTAAATGCAAAAACTAATATCGACCAATCCTTATTTACCTTTTCGCTTTGAAACCCCATCTTTCAATTCGTAATGATTTCCTCTGCTCATTTTTTTTTGCATCTCTGTAGATATTAACTTTGTATAAGAGCGGGATTTAAATGGCATGGCTTTTTCATATTAATGCTAATATCATGCCACAGCCAATGCGTTTTCTGAGATAACATCGAAAACTATTTGCATTTTGCGAGAAATTATTTGATTACCGATCATTTTATGAATCATGTCATGTTTCTATGAAAGATAAAAGTCATCATGATCGATTGAAATTGCTCATCATTTGATTGACCAACTTTTATTAAGACGTCCTGCATGAATTGGACTGGCTTATATCCTGATTGATCAGTGTTTTCTCGATCGATGTTCATTTTCTCAAGCCGGCTGTGTCAACATTATCTCAAAACCAATTACCAATGGTATTTATTTAAGTAAATGCATGTATTCGGTGAGTGTGCCTCGGCTTCAAGCAACCTCTACCTGTTTTGGATAATTTTTCTCTCAAATTTTCGGACTCAGAAAGACGAAAGAGCAATTAAAGGCGTGCTAGTTATGTTTCTTGTCAGAATGATGTCTTGTTGATTCTCTTACATATTTTTTCGAAACTTGCTTACAAATTTTCTAGCCCCCAGAGACGACTAAATGCAATGTTTTGAGCATTAGGTTTAATGTCTCTTTTTTTTCCTATCTCATCTTTCTTCTTTCTTTCTTTTTTAAAAAAAAAAAAAAAAAAAAAATTCTGTTAAATAAGAGACCTGTTGTAAACATAACTGTTCATTTTCCTGACTGTGATAGCAAATTTGCGACTTTTTCTGTTTCCGGTAATTTGGTAAAATTTTCGAACAAAACTGGCATGCCCATAAATGAACGGGAATTCATAAAACCTTGTATATTAAATAAGGACATTTTATTTCATTTTTGTTATTCTGAAAGAAGTTTTTCGAAATAAATTATATTCTGGAGATAAATAAAATTCAACTATTTATAAGTAATATTTATAGATGATTTATTTTTTACAATGAAGAGAATTGTACAATATCTATTACAGGATCTATTTATCAACGTGCGTTAAAAAAAATAAGCATTAAGAAACTCTAACTCATCAAAATTGTGATCTAATTTTTGTACAAAATAATATCTAAGTAGAAAAAAAGCTATTTCGGATGCCAATCATTGGTTTAATAATTATTGAAGAATCGTCTGAACTTAATATATTTCTCCGTATATTTTACTGTTGAAAATGCTCTAGTTTTTTTTTTAAACAACAATATTATATTTTGTGTGTGCCGGAGGTGAATTTTTAATGCTAATGTTAATTTTGTGTGTGTGTACCAGAATTAATAGTCATGTTTGTATTTTAGTTTCTGCTATAAATTAAGTTTCTATTACCTTGATAATATAACTGTAGCTGTCACAGGAATGGTGTTGTGCATACTAAAGTTTCGGAGTTTATTGTTTCTGTTTCAACTCATTGAATAAGTACTGAGAAGTGAAAAAAAGTTATTCGAACTTAATTTATACTGGTTTTGCAATGCTTGCTCCTGACAACATCGCAACAGTTAGCGGACTTGTTGGAGAACAAGCCATTTCCTGAATTTGTGGTGAGATTTTCAAAAAATTCCATTTTGAGAGAAGTTTCCATTTTGACTTTATCTCAAAAAGAATTTTGTATTAATATGAGCTACAAATATTCTATCTTAATGTGATTTGTGTTAAGTAGCGCATTTAACAAAACAAAACAAAACAAAAAAAAAAAAAAACAGTTATTAATTGTTTTGTTGCATCTTTTCGAGGGGGGGGGGAGACTTTTATTTAAAATTTGAGAGGAGAAACTGTTAGGTAATATATTTCCAGAGAAATTTCTTTCTTTCTAAAATTGTCGTATTTTATATTACTGATGCAAATTGAATATTTCATATAACTACATCTTATTCACAATCCATTTTTTATATTAATATGAAATATCGTTTATTGTATAAAAATTGTGTGTAATTAATAATTGAAAACGATAGTGAAACGAGTCATTTCTATACACCTTTCATTTTTTCAGTCACTTGAATATTAGTTTAAACTTATTTTAATAAAATTCAATGGCTTAAACTAGGAATAATATTGCTAAATTGATAATTTCACATTTAGAAAAATAATATTCATTTTCATTATTGCAGTAAATTACTACATTTATTAGACCAGAGAAATCAATTTAATTAAATTTCTGTTCATAACTTATAATTACGAAGAATAATTTTGGAAAGATATTGCCGTCGCATCATTTTTAAAACAGAGGCGTTTTTTAGATTAAATTCATTAATTAATTTTGGAATCAATTAATTTTCATTTTTGATTGCAATAGGGTTTTTATTTTGTTTGTCTGGTCGCGTATACATTAATTTTGAAAAAAACATCTTCAAATTTGTTTTTTTTTTCTTAATTTGATTTTACACTTTTATGAAATGCCCCTTTCATTTTATACTCAAAAAAAAATTCCTTCACAAAGTTTAATTTAAAATTTAGTTATGGTAATAGAAAATATTCTTATCTGTAATAAGAGAAGGGTATTCATTTGTTTGGTAATTTGAATAGCGGTAATTTCGTCTTTTAGAATTCTTTGTTTTTATAGATATATAGGGTATTTTATTCGCGCCTAAAAACATCGCATTAAATTGGAATTCGACATAAGATGAAATTGGGAATTAATGAAGTTTATGAATACCATGCTTCGTGTTTTTAGTTCTTAATAGAAACCTCCACATGCGATGATAAAAAGAGTAAATACACTATGAAAAAAAATAGTGAAATTCAATGTCGGAAAAGTAATGAGTTTTCGCAATCATTAAACTCTGTTATCAAAATACAGGGGCGAAAGCAATTTCATTCTTGTCATTGCGGTGGACTGTAAAGAGGTAAAAAGGAAGATAGAGGGAAGAAAATATACAAGAAATAAAAAAAAAGAATGATCTTATCAAGTTTATAAATTTCGTTCCTCGCTCAAAAAATTTCGATTTCTTTTTTCGTACTTACCTCTCTCTCTCAAGAAATTGAAGAAACCCGATACTCTACAGAATTGTAATTAACCGAAAAGCAAGTGAGTTGAAAAGAAATATAAAGAATTAAAAAAAAGAAGAAGAAATATATTTTTTGAGGTTTTTAGCGACTGGCAAATTGAAACAAACGTAGTTTTTTTTTTAAATGAAAAAAAAAAAGTGAAGAAAAAAAAAAGGAAAGATTCCATCGCGCATAATCAAAGATGGCGGAGCAAATATAATTGCCAGATGAGATAAAAGAAGTTTCGCTGGTAGTAATAAACGGGAACATTTCGTGTTTGCTGAAGATAATCAACCGATGCATCTGGCAACAAGGACGACCGTTTCTATGGCAACGGCCGCTTGCACGAGATTGCCAAATCAAGCCTCTACTTCTCTGATATACGCAGTTTTAGCAAATGGTTGTGTTCTTTGCCAATGAAAGATTTTTGCGAGAACGCTCACTTTGCTCCTCTAATTATGTTTCACTCCGTTTTTAGGGATATTTATTTACTTATCTGCGTGTAGAAGCTTCCCCCCCCCCCCCTTTTCTCTTTGCCTTATTTTGATACCTCTCTTTCTTTCCCACAGTGTAGCGAAACTTTTGCTCTTCCTCATTTGAGTAATAAAATTCCGCCGGTTTAGTGCTGTTTTTACTACTTGAGGAAATAATGCAATATCCTTTGTGGGTGCCCGATGTAATCTATTACTTTTGCATATGGCGATGTTATGGGCTGTTAAATATGCAAAAATTTGAATGTCGTTTTAAAATGATAAGGAATGCATTTTTGTAGTGTATTATTATGGTAAAATTTAAATTTTCTACTTTTAATGTAGTCTTGCGTCACACCTAATTAATTAAGTGAAATGATTCTTTAATTAAATACTTTTAACGTTTTTTAATTAACATTTAATAATGTATTTTAACCTTTCATGCTTACTACAGTTTTCATAAAAGTATTCATTCCTTTTGTTGCTTACAAAATTTGTTTGTAAAACATGCATTCATTGCACTTTCTCCATGCGCAGAGCTATTGTTTTTGTTACGATGACACTATATTCTCATTCATCGCATAAAATATATAGCATGTTATAGGCATCCGTTGACATTTACTTGTGTTTTACTTCCTTTATGCCTTCTGCGTGTTGTTTAAAAAGCAAGATAAATTTAACATGGCTAGAAATCTTACAACTTTGTGTAATATTTTTGTAATATTGGAATGTTTATCAAATGTTTTACGATGGTTGTTGTTTCTACCTGTCAAAAATAAGAAATTAGTTTAAAAAAATTTAAAAACTCGCAAATACTGCGCAACCTTTTATTTATAAAAAACACTAAAATACATAACTTCCATGTTCAATAATTGGTAGTTTCCGTGAAATATATGGGTATCATTTATTATGAATGAATTTTAAATTCTTTTGCAAAGTTTAACTTTGTCTATGAAGCATAAACATTTGATGTACACAATGAACATTGCATTATAGTTATTAACTTAAGTTTATTGTTAGGCTATTAATTTAATATTTCAATAAATTGTCAATAAAATTAAATCGTTTTGCTATTATCTTCATTTATGTTATAGATCATGCTCAATTTTTTGGTTGATACTAACTGCAGTGCCGGCCCTAGGCGGTAGGCAAGGCAGGCCGACAAGATTTAGGAGTGGCAAAATGCCTGTACTAGAACGCAAGTAAATAAATAAATAAATAAAAATAAAAAAATAAACACAACCACAAAAATCTCCTTTATTCGATAACGATTTCCCGTTTGACTATCAAAGTCGAATATTAAGTGCAGAACACTGTCACAGTATTTAAAAAAAAAGGAAGAACAAGGCTGGCATAGTTTGTATCAAAATATTCCGTATTCTGTTTTTGTTGTACACCTTTTGGTTATTCAAAATAGTTTATTTTTAAATGATGGTTACAAAAAGGAGAATAACATTGATGATGTATTAAGATGGCTCGAAAACTTATGTATATTATTTGAAACATTTTTAAGTGTTTTTTTAAGGTGGGGAGGGAGGCATATTTTTTCAGTTCCCTTTAACGACAAAAATGCTAGGGCCTTTATTGCTTACCGAAAAAGAATATCCTAAAAAGGAGAGCAAAAAGTATTTCAATACATTTCTTCCAGCACTGCCACCTTAATCAACAATAAAATAAGCTTATAAATTAAACATTGTATCCGAAAGGAATGCACTCAATATCTCTCATGATGTATCCAATGATAAAACGGGGATGTTGGATCATTTAGTTAAACGCTTCCATTGTGGTCAGCGGTGAGCTGGAATGGCGTCACGAGTGACCAATGCTGCTACCTCCTCCCTGACCATTGATCCACACGAAGACGATCTTTCTCTCTTGATCTTTTTTTCCCGCTCTCTCTATGTGTTCTTCTTCCCTTCTTTTGGAAAGGGTGATAGCGTTTGGCTTTTGGCGATTGCTTCGATCGTCCGAATGCGGTTAGGTGGTTGCGAGTGAAAGAGAGAAAATCCCTCACCCCCTTCACTGCCCTGATCTGTTTGGTTTGTCACTGAGTTTCTTCGTTCACTTCGTCAATCACTATTTTCTCTGAAGACCTCTCCACTCTTGCCCCGGACCTTTTTTTCAATATTTTCTTTGGTTCCCAGAGAAGGGACCTTCCGGTGGCGTGGACTGTTTTTAATGAAGGGATTTATTTAACGTGGCTCCTCTGTAGGCTGTTTAGTGCGTTTAGTAACGTATATTTTACCAGTATAGCATAAAAATCCTAGGGCTGTAACGCCCGCTAGTTGCTATCTTCGTTTGCCGTTACTAATATTGACTAGAAAAGGAGTCCGAAAATATTGTGCTATTTAATTTATTATTATCCTCTTTCTTGAATATTAAAGTTCAATAGTTAACCACCCCCAAGGGGCTATTGTTTCAGTCAGGGACAAAATGGTCACCCAATCACTTTTCAAAATACAGTGTTCTGAATATAAATAAATAAATGATTGAGCGAGTTTGTGAGTTGAGGGATTGTTCATAACCGTCGCACTTGGAAGCATCATTATGGCTTTTAGCGAAGGAACTCGTAATTGTAAACTTTTGTCAAGTGGCAAAGACTACACCTGAGCTGATGCTTCCTTCTCCAAAGGTCCCACTACACCAACGGGAAGATATGGAGTCTTAAAAAATTAATGTGCATCAGCTTCGCTAGGCTATCGTGGCCACTGTGATTGAGTGAGTCAATCAATCAAATTCATTTTCGTTGTCTTGTTATCATTGGCTTTAATTTTAATATTTAATTGAATAATGTAATAATTACTCAAAAATTAGCACATTTGATGGTTGAATTTGCTCTTTGCAAGGAACAATTTTTATATTTTTTAATATTGCTTTCTTTAGTAGTCAGATTTTCTAAACGCTTACCAATTCACTTGGGTTCGAGTGAGTAGATTAATTAGGATTGAAGGTTCAATCCTAGAAACCCTCTTTCCACCTCTTCTAAGATTCCTCTGATTGTTTCTTAGACGACAAATCATGAGATCCATTGTTTCACTTCGATTTACTCTCATTTTCGCCAGTTCTAATACAAAATAACTTTCATTTCTCTAATTCTTGATTATTCATTTCATCGCTGCTTATAAATGTAATTTAACCAATCTATTTCCTACATACTTTATAATTTCAATCTAATCAGCATAAGTCACGTTTCATTTTATTTTAAGACATTTCATTTTAAACAATTAAATTAAACCATTCAAAACAACAATTAGTGAAGCTAAAAAGTTGAAATGCTTGAATAGTGAGAAGAAAATAAAAAGATTTAAAATCACACTTATTTAAATATAAATATGCCTCAAAATAAGGGATACCCTCCTGACTTGATATTTTGTACCTTAAATAAAGGTATCCCTTATTAGAATTAAATACGTTTTCTATTCGAAGGGACCGGGATCAACAGAATTGTTCCTTACAAGAGATATTACTGTGCATTAAATTAATACCTAGAATTTTTCTATTAATTTATACTTAATAAAGATACAGTAGCACATTTTGTAAGAGAAACTTCTATGTAAGGGGCAATTCTGTTAGTCCCGGACCTTTTGAAAAATATGTTTATTTACCTCTATATTTAAGGGACAAAATGGCTGGTCCGGTTTGTGTCCCTTATTCAGCAAACAAAAAGTAAGAACTACTGTCTGCAGCGACGGATTAAAAACTAATGATAGGTTTCATTTTTATTAAGATAACTTCATATATTTTTTTCGAAGAAATCTCTTCCTGTTGTGGGAATAGTCCCTTTTTTTCAAGTACTGATAAATTAAAAAGAATGAACAGAGGGGTAAAAATTTTATCAATACTTAACAGATGAAAACATGCGTTGGCTTATCAATTTTTGCGTGGCGATAAAAAAATTTTAACACAAAGAAGAAAACAAACAAATTGTCTTAATGGGTTTCCAGAACTATCAGTTCGGGAAGAAGAATAATCAAATACTCCAATTTTCGTTTTCCTTCGTAAATAACAAAATATATCTCGAAATAATTTATATCTCTGTTTGTTTAAATTTATTCGCACCTTGAAACCTGTACATTTTTTCTCAGTCTATTCTTTGTCTCTTAATGTTTTCTTGCAAGACATTCAATGTTGGATCTTTTATCAAAAACAAATAAAAAATTTTACTTTTGTATCCATTTACTCATTTTGCACTTTGGTTTGTAAGTAATGAGATACCTTGTTAGATTGTGTAGAGGAAATTTGTACTGTTTGTTACGAATTCTAATGCATCTTTAATGTTTGCGAAACATGTAAGGGTGTAGTTTGTAGGTAGATATCAATATTCCACACCATATTATAAAGAACAATTCTTCACATTACTTTCAAGCGGAAATGAAAAAAGAATGTAATTATTGCCACTGCATGTTTCTTTGTCACCATTGCTGTTTCCCATGCTTTGTTCGAGCTTTTGAGCAATCAAACCTACTTTGGAAAGTGACCTGATTTCTTTTCGCTTTTTTCCTCCCAACTTTTACCATAACTCATTTCTTTTACTATGTTTATTCCCAGTAATTTTTTTTCCTGAGGTGTCTCATTACAATTTAAAACTACTTAATGTCAGAAGATTGCACTTAAATACATCGATATAAAAAAAAAAGGAATGTTAATGTTTAATTTGGGAAAGAAGAATGGGGGTGCAATATCACACATATGGACTTTTTTTTTTAATGAAGCCAGAAAAGATTGACGGTGAAAAAGCTGTGCCTGGAGCTATGTGGTTTTTCAAGACAATTGATTCTGATTATAGAATATCGGTTCCTTGCAATTTTCAAGATCTAATAGCTTGACATTTTAAAAAGGAAATGTTCCTTTGTCACTTTTTATGCCTGGGAATATTTTGACCAAGCATTTTTTAATCTTCAGTAATTGTTGTTTTTGGAAAGGGAAAAAAATGCATTTTTAATAATGAAGTGTAAAATAGCTGTCTTATTGAGAGAAAAAATTATATTAATCAATTGTCTATTATAAAAATTTCCCCTAACAATTGTTTGGGTACAGAGTTAATATGTTATGCATGTGTGGTTTTATGTATTTATGTTTTGTATTACAATAGGGCGTGGTGGTATTTTTTTGCTCTGGCTGCATTTTTGTCATTTATAAAGTTGAATGGAAAAATACTTGTAAAATGTTGGCTATATTGAGTATATGATTTTTTCCCCAAATTAAATAGCTGTCTTTGTTATTATTTCTTAAGCTATCCCGTCACACTCCACATGTTGGCAATTAGCATTTCATTTATTTTTATGCATTTTTAATCCTAAACTAGGTGAATATTTTTTTTCCTTTGCTATTTGAATGCCAGCCATAGCACAGATATTTATAGATTTATTGTATTTTACTCTTAAAGATTAAGATATTTTCGAAGACGTTTGCTTGTTTTTTTTTCTTCCAGTAGATAAAGATTAGTTCATATATAAACATAGTTAAATTGCTGTAATCCATGTATTATCTTGAAGACCTTGACTTAATTTTAAACTTAGTAATATTTAAATATTTTTTGAATTAAATTGTTTTGATCTTATCATAGTTTTCTGCAAACTCGGTTTTTTTTGACAATGCAATATTTTGATAGCTTAACTATGTCGTAATATAAGAACATATAATTCAAACTCTGTATCATTTAAATATATAAAGAGCTATCATGTTCCTTTAGTTATTTGAATTCCTCACTCTAATACAACAACGCTTAACTATAAGAAACGGAAGATTATAAACACTAGCTAATCGAACCATTTATGCATCGTATATTATATGCATTCTAGAATCCTGATTGTTTTGTGTGTGGATATGTGCTAATAACATTTAAGCGAGATTGTAACTTTTTAAATGTTTCACTCCCCCCCCTTCTTCCACAGTTTATACATCTTCTTTTCGATTCACTAACATCTGCATTTTCATTTATGCAAGTGTCGAATCAACAACATCTGCATCTATATTTTTTTAAATTATTACTGTTGTTGTGTATGGCATGCCACTGAATAATATATCATCCCGGGAAAACAGTTACTTTAGCTCTCCAATTAGCACCAATTTTCAACTACAAAAGAATATTTACGCATAATCTGCAAATACCGGCTATAACAGATTATAAAAGGGAGCATAAATAGTTTATCAATATTTCAACTATATTTCAAACATTAACCTAGAGAAATCCATGAAAATTCAAATACACGAATCATATATATTGCTTGTCTCTAGAGCACACTTTATTAGTATTCATATATAACTACTATAACAATATTTAGTGAAGTATGTTGTACATTTAATAACTGAAGCATTTATGTTTCCAATAGTTATATACAGTACAAAAAATCTTGTAGGTTTCAAAGCTACAATCATTCTGAAGCAAAATTAACTTTTACATATGATAAGGTAATTTTTTTCCATTGTGAATCACTTATACTATTGTTTCGTGTGTCTGTTCTCTAGCCTGAATTACTAAATTTATTTATATGAAAGTATAAACCATCAACAATCCTCAAATCACCTGTACCTTATACCTGCTTCTGCCGTAACCGTACTTGTTGAATCCAAAAGCCTGGAGATAATTTCCTTCTCCAAGAAAAAGGTCTTCCCGGTCGAATAACGCACGGGGTGGAGAAAGAGAAAGAACACAGTCTCATTAGGAAATGTCACGGTATGGAAACGGTTATGAACAAATCCTCTGCGTATCGATCGTCTGCCGGGGGTCGAAATGGATAGTTATGATTATCGCCTGCCGTTAAAACCACCACCGCATGGACAACGGTCGAGGTTATATATTGCCCCTAGCGAATACCCTCTCCTTTAAACTGTTAGCCAGGATTGGATTTGGGAGTTAAGTGTTATGGGGGGCGCTTTTATTTCGAGTCGTGTTTTTCTTTTTTTTTCAAAAAGGGGGATGAGAAAAAGGGATTTGATTGGATGAGGGGTAGCTATTGATATTGGGTTTCTGAGTGGTGTGTTAGTGTTATTAAAATGGGAGTGTAAGATTACCTTTATATGTGAAACATTAAACTAGTCTGTATGATTTGCTTATATCTGTAGGTGGTCACTCATTCTAAGGATATTTATTTATTTTTATTTGTGGGATATATTCTAAGGTTTAATAATGAGGTATTACTGTGTTTGCTGATCATTCGATGTATCGTATTTTAATATGCGATATATCGAAATGGCTATCAGGGGATACCGAAAATACAATTCTAATGTCACGTGTTAACGTTTTTTTTTAACTATCAACTTGAATTCATGTGTTTGAAATTTCACTCTAAAATCTTCAAATGAAGCATCAGATGATTTCATGTATGTATAATTTTACTTTTATTCATTGTACATATTCAGTAAAGCTTCCAAATTTCTTTCATCTACAACATTAAAAAAAAGTCTCCCCCCCGTGTTGAATTTAAATTGAATCGTGAATTTTGATAAATTCATAGTCTCAATTCAAGGCTTTGTTTCTTTCAAAATTTAAAATAATTTTTTTAATGTGTGTGTGATATAAATTAAATTTATTCTCATTTAATGCTGAGTGAACACAAATTAAGGAAGATTTCTTTTCCTGAAATATAAAGAGCCAAAAATTTAAAAAACAACTGCGATTAACGTCCCCATGAAGACTCCCTCCCTCCCTCTCTCTTTACACACACACTCGCTTGGCGATGTTATTATTGATGTTGATATATATCTTTTATTCAGTAAAATAGGACAGTCGTTAAAAGTAAGGAATGTCTGATTTTGTTCAACCGTTCTGAAGCATTTTATACTTTCGTAAATCCAAACCATGACACGAGGTTGCGTGGCTCACACAGAAAGTGTCAGCAGAGCAAAGGAGCGTTAAATCAAGCAGAATGCTTATACCCCCCCGGCCCCGGGGGGGGCCCGGGGCGTACAATCTTGTCAATTCGACAATTAAAACCAGCTCGTGGTATTACAATAATACGCGCGATTCCAAAAGTGGAAATCAGTATATTTAAAATTAAAAGTTTTTGCTTTAAGGGATATCCGAATAAAAATAGAGAATACAGATGATTTTTCCTCTCCATTCCAATTGAAATGGAATGGTGAAATGTGATTTAATTAAATCGAATAACAAAATAACACAGTTTGTTATTTACCCGTCCCATTATTATACTAAATAGAAATATGTTCGAAACCTGTTGTAATACTAATAGGAATATAGGTATTGTGTAAAATTAATTACCGTGAAAAAAGATCGGCATAAAAGCTCTGCCCCTGATTGCGCAGTATTGTTCTAGCACGAGCAGACACATAGACTGTGATTCATTATATGCATCGCAATTCATACCGGAAATATTTTTCCGAAGCGTTGCAGAATCTCATCATTTATTTTCGTCTAGAATTAACCTAATCAAGCACACCTGCCTAGGACCGTGTTGAATCAGTCGCTTTGAAACTTCTCGTACTGCTCCAATCTTTGGAAGAATTTTAAAACCCTTTGCATATATTGAAAGGATTACGGTGGAAAGTCTAGGATATTTTTATACCCTAGGTCGTAAAGTGGTATCAAATTTCCTCATTATTTTTTTTTTTTTTTTGTTCTGTTATTGGTTAATCTGGACGCTGATGAGTAGTTATGTCTGTTTCATCTTTACTGCCTTTTAGAATGACTTTGTTG